>JAHGAU010000043.1:0-245757 GCA_019925105.1 Niebla homalea | reverse complement strand
GATCCCGATTAGAATGGCGACGAACAACGGGACCCCAGAGGTCAGAAACGATGCACGCGTATATAGCTTAAGTAATAATAAGGATAATACCTTAAATACGATAAACGGAAGCGGAATAATAATAAAAATAAAAAAGGAAGAAGGGTAAACGGCTTAAATTAATAAAAACGGTAATAAGTCATATAAACGACGCGATAAATATAAGATAAAAAAACTTTAAATTAAAAAAAAAGCCTATAATTAATAAAATATACGTAAAAAAACGCGTATAATACGTAAAAATATTATTATTAAGGGTAATAAATAAAGGGCGGAAAGGACGAAAATAATATATAGGGACGGATAAAGGGTAAACGGAGGTATAAAAGGCCTTATTAAATATATATAAATTAAAAAAAAGCTAAAGAAAAGTAGGGAGATATTAAATAAATAAGAATAAATTATAAAAAACAATAACCGTTAAATACGCGGGGGAAAAGCAATAAAGAAGGAAACGGTAAAAGCGTTAAAAAGTTTCCTTATAATTATATAAAAGGATATTACGTTAAAGATTTAACCGATATTATAAATTAAATTACGGAGAATAAAAGACTTTTATATAAATACGGGAAGAAATTTAAGGGAGTTAAAAAAGTTATACGGAGCTTAAAAAGCGGTAATAAAGGCGCCGGTAAACGGAAATAAAAGGAGATAAAAAGGATATATATAAAGTAAAGGAGTAACGGAAAAGGCTTTAAAAAAGGGAGCGGGGATAAACTAAGTAGTAAAAGCTATAAGGGCGGTACCGGCATTAACGGTAAAAAAGGTAAGGACGGGGGAGAAAACAACGGTATTAAGGAAGGCGAAGATAATAACCGTATGATTATTAAGCGAAAAGGAGAAAAATATAATAATAAAAGTAAACCCGTTATAATTAATAAAGGCGTTTAAGGTAACGGGAGAGTTATTAATAAAATAAATTATTACGGTACGTAAGCTATAAAACGGGGATATTTTCCTTAATATAACCTTATTAAAAATAAAAAAGGGGTTAAAAAAATTAAAAGGATAAGCCGGTAAAAAAGGGTATAAAACGGTAAAAATATTAAGGTAATCCTTTATTATCGCGGTAAACGGGATATATTTAATAAGGTTTATAAGGGAAAAAGGGGAAATTACCTTAAAGCGGATAAAAAAGGAGAATATAATCCTTTATTTTAAATTAAAGATCGTTAATTATAGTCTCCTTCCTATAATAAGGAGGTTAAACGTTTTTAATTATATAAAGAAATATTTTACGATTATTTTAAGTATAACGTTAATAAGGATATATAACGATATCCTTAATAAAAAGGTAATAAAGGATAAATCCCTTAAATTAACGAAACTTTAAGATTAAACGGTAGATATTTATTAATACTTTAAATATTAAAAGTATAAGTATATTATTATAAGGTACCTTAATAATATAAAGTATACGGTATATATTAAAGGGTATAATACGTATAAGTACGTTAATTTAATAATAAAGGGCTTAACGAAAAACGCGTTAAAATACGTAATATATAATAATAATAATTATTTAACGTAAAATTTATAATATACGGTAAGAATAAAAGAAATTTAATATAAAAAGATTAAAATAACGGTTAAAATTTAACGTTATAACTTATATAAACTTAAATTAACGAAATAATTGAAAATAATCTTAAGATATAAATAAAGCTTATTAAATAAAAAGGGTAAAACGTAATAACCGATAACGTAAAGAAGAAGAAACATATAATAATATTAATTTTTAAGGTTAACCATTTAATTAAGATTATTATTATAATAAAAAGATTAAGATAAATAACGTTTAACCTTAAAAAAGATTATTTATATAAATAAAAGTTAATAAAGAAAGCTTAATAAATATTAATATTTAATATATTTATACTTTTAAGGATAATATAATATAACGTACGTAAGGAAGTAATTAAAGTTATAATATTAATATTTAAATTTAAGAAAATAAAAAATATTAATATTATAATAATATAAAAGCCGCTATATAATCTATATATTTACTTTTTAATTAACTTAAAAAATAATTTTTACTTAACCTTTAAAGGTAATAAAATGACGTAAACGTACTTCTTTATTAATAAAAAGTTAAATATAAATAGTTAAAATATTATTTATTACGGAAAGAATTTATATATACTCCGGATCGTATAAAAAAAGGATATTAAAAATAATTTAAATATTTATAATATATATAATCCGTTACCGGTTAATAAGAAGAAACTTTTTATAATCCCATTATTTAAGGATATTATAATTATATTTAATAAATACCTTTTAATAAAGGACTTTAATTTTTATTACGCTTAATAAAATAAAGAAAATCGTATAATTAATTATATTAGATTTAAAAAGCTATTAATAATTATTATATAATTTAATTTTACGTTATTAATATTAAAAAAAGCTATTATATAAGAAAGTTATAAACTTAAAATTATAATTAATTTAATATTTAACTTAAAAGGTATTATTAACTTAATTATAATATATAGACTTTAAAAAAACTTAAAATACGGTTCAGATTACGTCCCGATATAAATAATCTTAAATTAATCCGTTAATATAACTCTGTTTTTACCGTTTAAATAAGTATAAAAAACGGTTAAGGAAATTAAGGTATTTATAAAGGCGGTAAAGGTAATATCTTAATTAACGGAGCTCCCTTAACTTAATAATAAGGAATAAATTAACCGTTTTATAATACGGATAATAAAGGCTTTAAACGAAGTAATTAACGTAATAATCTTAATAATAAAGTTATTTAAGAAAGTTAAAATTTATTGGAATAAAGAATATATAAAGGTAATTATAAAGGTAAAAACGCTTATAAAATAAACTATTAAATATAGGAACTAAGAAATACTTTAATAGTTAAAAAAAGCTTAAAAAGAAAAAAAAAATTATCCGGAAAATTAAGTAAATATACTTCCGGGTTATAATATATAACTTAACGGTTTCCCCTTATAATATTTAAAAGTTAATAAAATACGGTAAAAAATAAAGTAAAAAACTTAAATTTATCTTTAAGTTTTTACCTTTAAAAAGATTAAACGGTATAATAATAAATACCTTTAATGGTAAAATTAAGGCCTTTAAAGGGGCGTTTTTTCCTTTATTACCGGAAGTTAACTTAATAAATATCGACGGTATTATATATTTTAAATTAATAATAATAAATAAAATAATAACTTAAAAGATAATAATTAAAACAATTAATAAGTTAAAGAAGGATAAAACCTCCGGATTTAACGGTATATTAAATAAATTCTTATTTATAATAATATTATTATTTAAAAAGGTTTTTATTTATTTATTTTAAGTTTATTTTAATATAGGTTATTATCCTTATAAATTTAAAAAGGTTAAGACGATTATCTTTAAGAAGCTAGTTAAGTTAGATTATTTAAAAATAAAGTCGTATAAATTTATAATATTCCTTTATACGTTAAAAAAAAAACTTTAAAGACAATAATTACGAAGATTTTAAATAATTACGTAAAAGAATATAAGCTATTTCTTAATTAATAAATAAGGATAAAAAGAGGACAATTAATAAAAACGGTTTTTAAAAACTTAATTAATAACGTATATACGGTATAAAGCTATAGGAAAAAATACGTTATAAGTTTTTTTTCCTTAAATATTATAAAAACGTTTAATAAAATAAATTATTAAAGGTTATTATATAATTTGTAGAAAAAAAGGTTTTACTTTTTTTATAAATTAAATAAAAAGTTTTTAAATAATTAAATAACGTTAATTAATTTAAGATAAAAGATAAATACGATAAAGCCTATAATAATAAAGATTCCTTAAAAATTATTTATTTTCTTGGTCTTATTTTTATTCTTTAACGGCCCGTTTATTAAAAACTTAATAAAATTAAAATAAAAAGTTTAAATAAAAAGCTTTATTAATAATATTTATTTTTTAATTTATAATATATTTATTTGTATAAATTATTTAAAGTTAAAATAAGTTTATAAAGTTTATTTATAATAAGTAAAGATATATAAGGCTTAATTCGCCCCGTATAAGTATAAGTTTATTTATATAATAAAAAGCCCGAAGCTATATAATATAATAATTACAGTAAACTTAAATAATATAATAATAAAATTAAAGGTTAATATTAAAGTATTTAATTTATAAATTAATAAGAAATTAAATTAAAAAAATTATATAAAAAAGGTCTAAAAGAAAATAATTTTATAAGAAAAAGGTTTTATTTACCTTACGGCGTTAACGTAAAAAGCTACCTTATAAAAAGCTAAAATTATTTATTAAGCGATTATAAAGCTTATAACAACGTACGCGGTAATTATTTAATATATACTTAAGGGTACGCTTAAATATAGGAAAAAACCCGTTTAATAACTATAAAAAGTTTAAAATTAATGCTTAAAAATAATAAGTAAAGCATATAAAGCAATTCTTATCCCGATATTAAAATTTAAGGTCTTTATATTATTAATAAAGTTAATCCTTAATTAAATAATCGTTTAAATAAAACTTAAAAAAGGTATAAACTTAATTACGTTAATAAGAAATAAACGTATTTATTAAAATTATAAAAAGTTACGGATAAAAAAATATAGAAAAATAATATTTATTTCTTTTATGGAAGTTAAATTAAAATAAGCCAAAAAAAAGGTCAATTTAACTTACGTTTAAGAAATTAACGTAAAATATATAAACTTTTACCGGAAGCGAAAGTAACGGAAAAAAAAAAGGCTATAAAAATGAAATTAACGGCGATTACCCTATAGATTAAAAAGAGGTAAATAAAGTATTAACGTAAATATAAAGAATTAATCCCTTAAGGACGATAATACCCGGCTTTAAATAACAATAAAATTATTAATAAATATCTCCGGCGTTATAAGATTATAAAAAAAAATAATAACGTATTAATAATTTAACTCCGGATAAATAAAAATAGCTTAATTTACTTCCTTTCTATTATATATACGGGTAATTAAATTAACGTTAATTATAAGTATAAATAACGGAAGCAGGACGCTATATATATATTAATCTCCTATTTATTATTTAAGGAGCTTAAACCGGGGTTAATTCAAAAAGTAAAGATTAACGATTATCGTTAAATACTTATCAATAAAAAAGGTATTAAAGCGGCCGTTAAATTTATAATAATTACGGGCTTATTATTATAATTTAATTTAATTAAGGAAATAAATAAAATAATTAAAAACTTAATTAAGAAATTTCACTTTTAACCCGAAAATAAAAAATAATAACGGGAAAACTATACTTAATAAGGGGTTAAAGGGACTATAAATATTAAAGCGGTATAAAAAATAATATTGTATTAATTAATAAAGTCGTATAAATAAAGTAATAATAATATATATATTAATAAAGATATTTAATAGTATAATCGGAATTTTGAAATTTTAACATTAAATAAACCCATAAAATAACGGAAAAATAATAAGTTTAAAAGTAACCTTTAAGTAAATTTAGTTATAATATTATAGGTTTTCTTAAAAAAAACGTATAAATAAATTCTTACTTTTTAAACGGCCGTAAATACTCTTAACCCTTAAAACGAGAATAAAGGCTGGGTAAATACCGGTTTTTATTCTTAATATAATAGATATCGGGTTTTTACGGTTATTAATAAGGCTAAATGGCCGAGTATTAAGGAACGCCGGAATTAGCCTAGTTAAATCCGTAATATAAATCAATCAATCAATCAATTACTTATATTAACTTAATGAGTTTTATATTTTAATTATCATAATCGTTAATTATTAAATAATAATTTTACGTTATTTAAAATAACTAATTTTTTTCTATTTTTTTTCTTTAATTATTTTAATTTCTTTTATTTTAAAAAAGCGGCTTATATTAATATATAAATTATAATTTCCTTAACGATAATTTAGAATATTTGGTAATATATATAATTATTTCCTAATTAAGGTTTAGGCCCGTTATTAATATAAAAGGTATTATTATTTTTTTATAATTGGGGCGCTTTAAAAAATCTGTTATTTTTCTTTACTTTTTAATTTTCAATGGCTAATAATTAATTAATAAATATTAATAATATTTTATTAATACGTACGAATAGGGTCTCTATATTAATTACGGATAATAATAAGAATATCCGAATAAAAGTACTTAAAAAGGAATTACTTAAATACTTTTATTTTTTTCGATTTTAATATTTATTTAATAAGTAAATAATAATTAAGAATATTCTATGAATATATATAAATCTATAGTCTATTACTCTCGTTATATATATATAATATAATAATAATAAAGGTTAATTCTCTATAATATCTTTATAGTTTTTACTGCCGTTAATTAAGGAAAAAATATAATAAATTATTTACGATTAAGTTATATAATTAAATTGAATTCCTTAATATATATAAGCAGATAAAAGCCTTCTTAAAACCGTTAAAAAAGATAAAAAGAAATAAAAGAATAAAAGTAATAAAATAGTAGGTAATAATAAAGTGCAATTAAAGATAAACCGCAGCCCTTATATAAATTAATAAAATATAGGTTACTTACTATAGTAATCCGTTATACCCTTCCTTTTCAAAATATATACGAATCGATTCCACCCTTAGTTAACCCTTTTAGTATTTCCTTTCCTTTATATACTTATCCGCAACTTTTATGTCTTCCATACTCTCCCCCTTTCCAGTATATATAAATTAACTAAATAATAGCTGAAGCCTTATTATGCTTATAAGGGTTATTACGTAACCCGCAGCCCCTCAATACGGCCACTTAATAAGGCTTATACGTAAGTAAGACTTAACTCGGTTAAATTACGGAGATAACGGATTTGAGCGATTTAGCTTTTATAAAACACTTAAATCCACGACTATTTCCCGGGTAAGATCATAATAATTGCTCGGCTTATACCTTTTTCGATTTTTCGACTTTCCAACCAGCCTTAATACTCAATTATTACCACTTCCTTTTACTTCCTTAGCATATTTAGCGCTAAATATACTTAATCCCTAGCCCCGGAACCGCTTTTCTTCACGAAGACTTCAACCTCACCGTCGCAACGAGGGCGTTATAGTCTTTCTTTTTGCGGTATATTTATTATATACAATATGCGTATATTAAGAGCTTATCGGGCATTAAAACCTAAAGGGGTATAGTGGCTTGGCGCGCACACTTATATTGCGCACCTTCATAGCTAGGTAGACACTTATCGTATATATTATACCCACATTTTACCTCAGTACTCTCAGTACCTGACAATTCCTTAATATAATATTTTAATATTATTTATTATTTATTCCGTAAGGTTATTAAGATTTAATTTTAAAAACTTTTAATTTAATAATTTCTAAAAACTCTTTATATCTTTTTTTATAATATTTTTTATTCTTTTATTTATAAGTAATATATTGATTTCCGGTTATTCTGTTTAATACATTATGTTTCTTTTAAGTTTTATATTTATTATATTTATTTATTAATTAAGGGAAGTATTTTTAAAATTTTTTTTTATACGTTATGGATTTATTTTTATATATTAATTAACTTTTTTTTTATTCATATAATTCTTTTAACTTATAGAATAAAATCTTAATCCTATATTGTATTATAATTCTTTATTATAAGGTTTTTAATAATTTTAAAGTATAAATTAGAATTATTAATAATATTATGCAATCTTTTTTTTATTTACCGTTATTATTATTATTAAGGAAGGAATTAAAATTATTTAAAACTTTGCTTTATTTTATATATATTAATTAATTCATGTTTAAATTTAAAGGATTAAGGGATTTCTGATAATTTTTTATTACTGTTTAAAGAAAGGTAAATAAAATTTACTATAAAAAAATCCTTAATAATATTTATAATTATTAATAAATATAGGATAATCCCATAATTTGTATAAATATATCCCGATTTTCCTTATTTCTTATTTACTATTAAATAAAAGAATATATATATGTTTTTTAATAAAGGAAATAAAATAATAATAAAAAGAATAATAATATTATAATTAGTTTCTTGATATATATAATAATATTTAACTTTACCTTTTCTACATTAAGGGTATTAAGAAATATATAAAATAAAATATATTATCCTTATAATATTATTAATATTTTTAAAAAAGGGGTTTAGGATTACTCCAAATAATTATATTTAATTTTTTTATTTATTTTTTTTATAAAAAAAAAGGGTTAAATTAATATATAATTATATAACGTTAATAAGTTTCTTAAAAAATTTTAAGTTATATATATATAACTTATATTTTACTATAAGTTTATATTTGTTTTTAAATTAAAATAAGTCCTAGATATTTAGTTTGATCTTTTTTATTTTTTATATTAAAAGGCCTTAAGGAAAATACTATTAAATAAAACAAGTTCTACGTTAATAGCCATTATAAGTTATTATTAATGTTTTTAATATATATATAATATAATTATTATAATATATATGTTTATGTCGGTTTTTTATTTGTTTATTAATTCTTTTAATTGGTTTTATTATTTTTCTTTTTTTTTTAATTTATTTTCTGGTTTCCTAATTTCCAATTATTTAACTTATAATTTAAAGTAAAGGGCTTATTACGTTTTATTAACGTATTATATAATTTGCGGTTATTTCTTAGGAATTTTTAAAGATTAATTTAAACATTTAAAGATAATTTAAAACTTAATTATCGCTTAAATAGCTTTTAACTTAATAATTTACGTTTTAATAAAAAGTATCTCTTTAAGAAGTATATATAATTATTTAAACGTTATTAAGGAATCTTTATTTTATTACTTTTATTATTAAAATATACGATTTAATTCAATTATTCCGATAATTACTAAGGAATTTTATATATTTATTAATATTAAAATACCCGGAATTACTTAACGGATCTTAAAAGATCGTTTACCCGGTATAAAATAGTTTTCGGGATTAACTTTACGTCTTTAAGGAATATATATAATACTCCGGATTAATTTAAAAAGTCTTATTTATTATATATAAATTAATTATTTAAAATTATTTAACAAGATTTATAATTCGGTCGCTCGGAACGGTTTAATAAAACTTATAATTTAATCAGATTTAATTACTTAAATTAACTTAATAAATCTTATAATCTATATATCATAATCGTTAATTATTAAATAATGATTTTACGTTATTTAAGGTAATTCATTTTTTAAATTTTTTCTTTCTTTAATTATTTTAATTTCTTTTATTTTAAAAAAGTAGTTTATATTAATTAATAAAATGTATTTCCCTTAATAATAATTTAAAATTCCCGGTAATATATATGTTTATTTCTTAATTAAGGTTTAAACTTATTATTAATAGAAAAAATATTATTATTTTTTTTAAATTAAAACGCTAAAAAAAAGTTATTATTTCTTTTTACTTCTTAAAATTTAATAATTAATAATTAATTAACAAATATTGATAATATATTACCAATTTATATAAACGGGGTCTCCGTATTAATTAAAGATAAAAATAAAAATATTTAAATATAAATATTTAAAAAAAAGCTATTTAAATACCCTTATTTTTCTCCATTTTAATACTTATTTAATAAGTAAACAATAGTTAAGAATATTTTATGGATATATATGAACTTATAATTTATTATTTTTATTATATATATATATAATATAATAATAATAAATATCGGTTTTTTATAATTTTTTATAGTTTTTATTACTATTAATTAAAGAAAAATATAAGAAGTTATTTACGATTAAATCGTATAATTACATTAAATCCCTTAATATATATAAGTAAATTAAAGCCTTCTTAAACCCGTTAAAAAATTAAGAAAAGATAAAAAACAAAAGTAATAAAATAATAGGTAATAAGAAAGTATAAAAAGTATAATTAAAGATAAACCGCAACCCCTATATAAATTAATAAGGTATAGGTTCCTTACTATAATAATCCGTTATACCCTCCCTTTTTAAAGTATACATAAATCGATTCTACCCTTAATTAACCCTTTTAATATTTCCATTCCTTCATAAACTTATCCGCAAGTTTGGTGTCTTCCATACTCTCCCCCTTTCCAGAAGTTTATAATACTTTTATTATAATATAGCCCTATTTTTAATCTGTAATTAAAGTATTTATTAATACTTTTAATACTCCTTCAATAATAACCACGTTAATTATTATTTACTATATTCCTTTTAATGATCGAGGTTATTATTACGGTACGGCTCTTAAACTTGGTATTTCCTTCATAGGTAAAAAGGCCGTTTAATTTAACGGCTTTATTAATATATCTGCCACTTACTTTTTACTTAGAATTTATTTTAAAATAAGTTCTTTCGTTTTTAATATTATCTTATAAACTATATAATAATAATTATAGATACATTTTATTCTATTTTAATCGGATGGCTTATTAATAATTCTTATTATAATTTAATTATCGATATATAATATAATTAACTTTATATCTTTACCGGAATAATTTATTTTTTAAAAAAATAAGCATAACAAAAGTATTTCACGGGGGGCCTTATAAGCTACGTTATATTCTGATTCTATTAATAAAAAAAACGATAACATTCCATTAACGGGATCAAGTATTGATTAATTTATTTTAATATTAAAAAACGTACTCTAACGTTAACCTCAATATTTCTTTAATGTCAGAATATAATACGTTTAAATAATTAATTTATTTTCCGGTTTATCATTTGATATATCTATAGTAAATCCCGATATTATACGTTAAAATAAAATTTTTTATGACTTATTTTACCGCGTTAATATATATCTTTATTAAATTTATTATAAAGTTTAGAAGTTTATTAACGGTATAAAATATATTTAAATATATTGTTTTATATACTTATTATATAGCTTTTATAAATAAGGTATATATTTTTTACTTATTAATTAAGGCTTATTAGCCTTCCCGTATACGTTTTAAAACTATGTTTTCCTTTATAAAAATATGAAGCCCTTTTTTAAAATAAAACTTTATATTTATTTATTTTAATAAATATTTATTATATATAAGTTATATAATATATACCGTACGATTTAAACGATTATATATAGTTTGGGATAATATTTTATATTTCTTAACTTTTTAAGATAGAAATGAACTTTAAGTATATTGTTAAGCTATTATATAGTTACTTTATTTCTAACGATAATAAGTATATTATTAACGTAAATAATAATAATAATGTTTTTCTAAAATATTAAAATATTAAGTAATTTTTTTTATACGTTTAAAACTTAAAGATTCCATTAATTTATAAAAAGTAAAATATAACTTAAATAAAGCCTATTTAAGTCTATATAAAGCTTTTAGAAGAAAATACGTAAGTTTCTTATTATTTAATCTTTTCTCCTTAAACCCGTATAATTGCTTTATCTAAATTCGTTATTTAAGTAAGGCTTTAAGAAATATTAAGATAATATTAATTACCTTAGCCTTATAATTATTTTTTATTATAATCGTAAAAAATAATTATTAACTTATAAATTTAGCGATTATTAAAAATAATAAAAGGTAATCTTATCCTTATTTTTATCGGCATCCTTGTATTATTTAACGGGTTTATAAAGGATAATATCCTTTCTCAGCTTATATTTATATAATAAAACTTAATAGTTTAATAATAAATAAACTTTATATAGTATTAATAATAATTTTTATACCCTTTCTACTTTTATATATTTAAGTTTGATTTAAAAAGTTTTATTTATTCGTCCTCATTAAAGCCAGTTAAGGCCTCGTAAACTATATATAATATAAGAACCTTTATAAGGATAAGCCCGATAATTTATTAAATAAAGGTATATATTTTTACTGAAATAAAAGATACTTTATTATAAGACTGAATTTTTAATAATACTTCATAATTAAAGCGAAGACCTTTTTTAGTTAAATATTTAAATAGCTCCTTAAGCTCCGATTCATTATAATAATTCTTTAAATTATTAGGAGTAAACTTTTATCCTTAAGACTTATAATTTTTATCTTTATCCTTTAATAAATAAAATTTATTATTATTATTATCTTTATTTTAATTTTATTAATTTCCTTCGGAAGTTTCCCTTACAGAAATATTTTCGTTTTCCGTATCGGTAACGGTAAAGTTATTAATAATATTATTAAATAATTATTAAGGGTTAGTATATTCCTCCTCCTTATTATTATTAATATTTATTTATTTATTAAAGCGGACATAAATTAAAACGATTATTTTCTTCTTATTAATACTTTAAAATCGATATTAACTAATAGCTTTATAGCCTAAAAATCGACATTTTTATTCTTATATTTAAGTTTTTACTGTTTTAATTCTTTATAATAATAATAAATATATTTCAAAAATATATATATATATAAAACATTTAACTTCTCGTTTATTTAAGTTTTAATTGACGTTTTATCCTTAAGTATTTTTAACGGAAATCGATATTTTATATAAATAATATACGTAGAAGCTTTATTTTAGAACTTTTATAATAGATTTATTATATATAATATAATTCATATATAATTAAAGTTTATTTAAAAGCCTTATTTAAATATACCGTCTTAATAAGGATTATATAAATCCATTATTTCAGGATATATCCTAAACTCCTTATATAAGTCCTGAAGCTTATTACTTAAAGTAATCTTATTATTATTATAGATAACTATTAATTTAAGGCTTTAAGCCTTTATTAAAATAAAGTGCTTCCTTAAAACTTTCAATAGTTAAACTTCAGATTTAATTATATAAATATATATTACGCCCGTGATATTTTTTATAAAAACGACGTAATATTTAGATTTATTAATGGTAAAAATAATATTCCCTTCCCCGGCGATATTATAATATTAAAGGATACCTTTATTTAAGCGTTTGATACGTTCTTAACGGTAATCTATATAAGCTAGGGTTTTTATTTATTTCCTTATAATATACGATCCGTAAAGATTATACTTTAACTTTATTTATTAAAATATTATTACCTTTTTAATATCGATACCGGTAATAATTAAGACCGTTTCCTTAACGGTATTTATATTATAATAAATAAAACGTTGATAAAGCTAAACTTAAGATACCGGCTTTAAAGTATAAGTTATAAAAGCTTTACCCTGATTAATTATGTAAAAATCAAGTATTAAACAACGACCGATAATAAACCCGATAAAAAGATTATTATTTATTTATTATATAATCTTTATTTCCTATATGGATTTCTTATTAATATATTATAGCCCTTCTTATAAAAGGTTTTAAATAAAACGAAATTATTGTTTATCTTAAGTTTATATTAGATATTTATTAACGTAATTAAGATAATATTACCTTTTGAAACGGGCCTTAACCTGATTATCCTTATCCCGGTTACTTTTATATTTTTACCGGAAATCCCTTTCAGCTTAAAAGTAATACTTTAAAAATTATTTTCCGGGATAAGATAAATAAAATACGATCTTATTAATAATAGACGTTAATATTAATATCTAGAATAGGTAAATTACTTTTGTCCAGTAATACCTTGGCTGATAATATTTTAATCGTTTTATAATTATAAATACGGGTTCTTATTATAAACCCTTTTATAGATTTAAATTTATCTATATCCTTATTATTTTTAAAATTTGGATTTTTTATTTAATCTTGTCTTTTTCATTTCTTTTATAATAACGATAAAATATTTACTATTGTCCGCCGGCTTTTATTAATTAAGTCTTAAATTTAGGTTCTTTTATTAGTATTTATTTTACTTATAGTTGCCTTTATAATGGTAATATTATACGTTAGTTACGGATCCCGCCTTACCTCCCTTGAAGGGCTTATCTTATTTACTATAATTTCCAAGATAAAAAGCTTTTATTATGGTATCTTAATTAAATATATATTTATTATATTTAATTAAAATAACTATAAGCTTATAAATATTAAGTATTCTCCCTATAATAATTATTAATTATTCTATATTAAATATAAAAATCCTATATTTAAACTTAAGCTTTATTTTAAAGGATAAGACGTATTATTACGGATATATTTAAGTATTCAATTTAATCATTCATTATTTATAGCGTTTTAATTAATTAATATAATTATATAAGCTTATATATTTCAATAAGTTAAATATTATAAGACCTTAAAATACTTAATCCTTTAAAGGATTATTATTCGCTATAAATTATTTTTTTTAAATTTAAGTTAAATTAAATATAAGTTTTTAATATTATTATATTCCTCCTAAATAGATATGTTAATAATAATATTAATTAAAAGTTATACTTTAAGCATTTCTTTCTTAACGGTAAGTATAACTAATATAGCCGGTATTACTTATCCGTCCTTTATAATGGGTTTTCTTTATACGTTTTTTTTAACGATAAATTAAATATTATTTAAAATGAATATTAAACGGACATTTTTTACTTATAGAGAGTAATTTAATCGGCCTTTTAATTTAAGAAATTTTATATACTTTACTCCGGATATATATATAGAAAATAAAATAAATAAATTAATAATAATAAAATAGCTTATATAATATTAAGGCCGAGGCTTATAACCTATTATATTAAATAATAAAAGGAATTCATTAAGTTAACTATTTAATAAAAAAAAAAGGGGGAGAAGGGAAGGCTTTATATTATATGTAAAGAACGCACTTAAATATACGCCCAGTTAATAAGAAGTTTATAACACTTTTATGACAACACAGCCCTATCTCCAACACACGATTGGAGCGTTCATCAACAAGTCCAACACTCCCTTTGGTGATGACCGCCTCAATCATCAATAGCTTACTTAACTGATCTAACATTTTCTATAAAGTACTATTACTATATATTCTATCGTCAATTTTTGCCCTTGCTTATCTGAGCTTCTCACGGTATCTAGGTGGGGCCTTTATTATTTTTATGGCCCAGAAGAGATCGATTATCTTATCCTCCTTTTTTGGGGGAGCTACCGGGCTAGAGGATCGTGGATCTACTATTAGAATTAAGGGAATTAAAGTCGTAAATCAACCCGTTCAAGGAGAGTTTTAAAGTGGAGGCAGAGGAAGAAATTAAGTATAAAGGTTAGCGGAAAAATTACGGAAATCACTAATAAAATCGTTATTTTTTTTATGATCTCCCGCTACTTTTCGATCCTTTTTTATATCTTTATTTATTGCTCTTAATCTTTTATGTTCCTTATTTATTTTATTTACCTTTTATATCGCCCTACTTAACGGTCCTAACGTTAATCTATACGATTATTACGTTCTTAACGTTAACTATTAGCTTCTCATTGCTTATAACGTCGTTACTCGTCCTCCTTACGTTACCTTTACTTTTATTCCTCGCGTTCTTATTAACGCGATTTCTTTGCCGAAGGAGCAAGCCGTTTGCGATCCATCTCCGCGAGGTAAAGATACTTACGTATCTTAGGTGGTAATATAAACTTATCTGTCTCACCAGCTTATTATTAACGGGCCCATTATTCTCGTTGGATATAATTATTTATATTATAGTGGATACCATCCTTCCAGCAGCAATAATGCTCGTTTAAATAGGTAGACGTAGAGTACTTAAGTATGGCACCCAGTATTTATACCTTTGTCCTTACGTCGTCTTTAAGGAAACCTTATTATTCGCGAAACTCGAACTGCCTATTAGTAAATGTCTCCGGCCACCCTACTTAGGAGGTGGACTATTTAACCCATCCATAGCACTAATTCCTCGCTTCTAAGCGGTTAAAACGGAAGAATCCTAGGTCTTAGCGGTCTCCTCTGTTTGCGGCTTGGGGGGTGTCTTAAATGCTTTATAGTATACTTTTATATCGATGAGTTTATTTAGGTTATAACGATGGAAGTCGGATATAACTTTATTAGCCTTCTTATTAAACTCCTTAAAATCCTTAAAGTGGACGATTTTACCGTCCTTTATAATAATATTTATACTTGTTTTAATCTTTATTAAGGTTAGAATACCCAGGTCCTTACGGACAGCCTATATTTTATCTTTTAAACTTAAAATCTAATTAAAACCACCCGCTTTTTTTAAGCCTGGATATAGGTTTTAAAGCGTTTTCATTAAGTTAACGACGTTAATATAACTTAAATTTTTTAAAAGGAATATTTAAAATATATACTTATATAAACCTTTAACTCTTTCCTTCTCTTTTTAATTATCTTGAACCTTAGTATTAAGTAGCTTTTTAAACTTTAATTAGAGTTTCTTTTATTCCTTACTTAGGAGCTTATTAAACTCGGCCTTTAAATAAGCTATTAATATCCTTTTTAAAGATCTTTGATTGGTTTAATAAAAAGGCTAGCTTAACGTTGGTATACTTAAGTTCTTGCTTAAAAATTACCTTTTTATTTTTATTTCGGCCGGCTCGAACGGAGGATCGTATATCCGGCATAGTAATAATAAGGAATCGAGTATATAGGTATATAAAAGCTTTAAAAAGATCAATTTAAACAGCGGTTTAATAATTTATAAAGTATGGTGGTCGTAATATATAAGGTTTATATAGTAATTTATATAATAAGGGTATAGGACATAAATACTAAGGATCAATAGTTAACTGATATACGCTAAATACCGGGAATCCTCGGAACTAGGAATTTTGGCACGAAAACAAGATATACCGCGATATATAATCGCCCGTTATTAAACGATAAAAACCGGCTTTAATTATAATTTTCCTTCCTTATTTATCGTATCTTCTATAACGGTTATATATTAATCGTTATTATCTCGGTTATTAAACCTATTAAGATTTAACTTTCTGTTACTTATTATTATATAAGTTATAATCGTATGGATAAAACGTTTTAACTCCTTACAAATATTAAAAGTAATTAAGCTATAAGGATTAAAGCGATTAAAAATTTAGGTTTATATTTTATTCTATAAAGAGTAAAAGCGTAAACGTATCAATAGATTAATTAATTAAAAAATGTAATACCGACGTATTTATCAATTTAAAGTAATATAACTTTCTTCTTTTTATTAAATTACTTAAGTTTATTAATTATTTAAATGTCTTTTTAATTATATATTTCCTTTAAAAATTTCTTAATATTAAACTTAATAAATAAATTAATTTAACGTTTAGCTTTATAGCCCGTCGTTTATATAATAAACGTCGGGCTTATTTAAAAATAATATATTTTAAATATTAAACCATAAGTTATTTATAGATATCGTTTTATACCGTTAACTCCGGGAAATTACTTTATTGTCTATTTATATATCTTTCTTATACGGCTTAATAGATCTCTTTATACGCTTTATCCAAGGCTTTCCTTTAAAATATTTCGAAAAGAAACTTTCGACGTTCTAATACGTACATCCCCTTATCTCTTTAAAGATCCTTCCTTCCACCAGTTTCTGAGTTTGCTTACCGCCTGACTGCGAGGCGGATGAACTCGTAATAAGAGTCCCCGCTCACTCGGAAGTCCCCCGGGCCCGGCCGCCTTAGCTAGCGCCAAAGGTAAGCAGGGAATAACGTTATAATACGTAAGCTGTACTTGGCATAAACGATAACGTTCTTTTGATAGTAACCCCAGTCAGCGTAGTTGCATTAGTGCTTACATGACCGGCTATTTAAATTTGAAGTTATCCATTTCTTCTACTACTCCAGAGTTTCATCAATGTGAACAATGTCACCAATTATCTGTGTTCTGCCGGCCATTTCATTATAAGTAACAATATGATTCGTCTACTGAACGCAGAAACACACAAGCTCCCAGATGATAGTGAGATGAAAGCCCAGCAGGGACAACCTTATGTCATTATCTCTCACGCATGGCAAGATAGTGAGATAGTCTTCGAGGACATGCCACGCTTTGGGGAAATGGTCACTTCAAACAAGCGTCTAAGCGCAGCGAAGATCTTCGGAGCCTGTGAAAGTGTGCTGAGACTCTACGAGGGTAATGTAAAATATTTGTGGCTGGATACCGTGTGCATCGATAAGAAGAATCTGACTGAGTTATCTATGGCTATCAATTCGATGTATAGATGGTACAGGCAAGCAAAAGTTTGTTTTGTGTACCTGCAGGATTTCCCAAGCAAGGATATTGACGTCTTTACGAGAAGTCGGTGGTTCGCACGCGGGTGGACACTCCAGGAATTAGTCGCGCCCGAGCAAGTGATTTTCTTCGACAAAGATTGGAAAGTGATTGGAGACAAGGAAAGTCTGCAGAAGGAGTTGAGCGCTCGGACAAAGATCACTGGGATGTTCTTGCTGCAAACGAGAAATATCAGCAAAGCGAGCATTGCCCAGCGCATGTCCTGGTTTTCAGGGAGAAGGACAACAGTACCAGAGGATGCAGCATACTGTTTGCTTGGTATATATGGTGTGAATATGCCATTGCTGTATGGTGAGGGGCGAGAGAGGGCGTTTCGAAGACTCCAAGAAGAGATCATGCGGTACTCAGACGATCATTCAATCTTTGCCTGGGCAAGTATTGCACCACTGAAGGAGGGCTCAGGATTTCTCGCGGAGTCACCGGATTACTTTGAGAGCACAGGCGGCTATGAGCATAAGCCAGATGTGAGGACCAGTGAGCCTTTCGAGATGACCAACAAGGGCATATTGATAAAGGTCTTTTTGCAACAGCAAGGCACCTATCATATTGCGAGTATTGACTGCCCGCAAGGTGACAGTCATCATCTTGGTATGTACCTCGAATGCCAGTCGATCGCAACGCAGCAGTATCGGAGAGTGAGAACAAATGAGATGTGCCGTGTCCGCAACTCTGGGAGAGGGGAGCCAAAAAGAATATTCATTAAGACACCAGATAATATCTAACTATTCAAACGTCTAGCGAACGACCCTCAGGCTTCAAGTGACCTTTTTGGTACAAGCGATCTGTTAATCGTGCTTGTGACGTTTACTTGTACGACGGTTGTAATGACTGGCTCAACATAGCCCGTCAGGCTCCAAGGGCTACATTAGAGGTTAGAACGCCAGGGTAGTCGAAGGCTGGACAAGCTTAGATCAAAGCGCTCTTGACTTCCGCCAACTACTTTCAGCGCTCCAACTGCTGCAACCGGACAAGTTCGGCGGCAGATCCGTACGAACTAAATTAAATATGTTGCAATGGAGTTCAACCTTATTCCGCGTAGATGGACGGCTGATAAGGCGCATTCCCAAGTTCTTGATTATGCCTGACAACCGCCAACGTGTGACCGCAAGGACACTTATGCTCGGTATCATAGCATATTTTTCTCCGGTCAGGAATCTTGTAGGTGCAGCAGCATGCGAAAGGTATGCCAGCCACGAATGCGGCTATTTTCCAATTCCTTCAATTCAAGGTCAGCGAGGAGCAGATTTGGGAGACAAGCCACAAGCCTGACATACTTTGAATGTTCACTGGGTATTTTGGAGACCTGGGTCATCTCTCGCCTCCGGCAGTTTGGGCAATCTACCCAATCTCGTTCGAAGGCTAAGCCGTTGGTCGGTCTAACCAGTCCTGCGTTGCGTACCTCTTGCAATTCTGCCATAACAACTTCTGAGGAATCTAGACTCGTTGAATGATAGTTCCAAAATATAATTATATGCACATTTCCTGGAGCTTGTTAAAAAAATAATTAAAAGGGTCTGAAACATCTAGGCTACAGTCTTCAGTAGTAATTAGAACCAGGCATCAGCTCACCAGTACTGGGGCGAAGCGCAACGAGGTAGGCCAAGTCCCGCTCGAGAGACCCACATAGTCATGACGCAATGTTTTCTAGTTAAAGCGCCTAGCGCTACCCCCTTCGCGTAAATTTTATCCACGTTCATGTTAGTCCTTAGCGGTGAAACAACATTGTCCAATGGGATATGAGCATTGGCCCGGCAGCACTTCTATATTGAAACAGTACCTCTTCGTTCAGGACGGCAACATATCAGCCAGCGCCGATTTGCTAAGGCACCAACCTTGTGTGCCTGCTCCTTCATTGCCTCCCCTCCCCATCCCCCTCCCCCGCCCAACTTTCTCCCCATCGCCGCTTTCCCATGCTACGGGCTAGTCGATAATCATAACCAGAATGGTGGAGAAGTCAAACGGGGAGGCGAAGAGTTTTGACATGATGTGGCGAGATCGGTACCGGTCGTTGCAGCGCTCGCCTTTCCAAGGGTTTTATGACAACAGATGAAGTGGTTGCAGTGACCGTTCCGGTGCCTGCAGCACACAATTAAAAGAAGAAGCTAAATGGACAAGCGAAGACTGTATTACAGATGACGATATTAATCGTCTTGCATCCCGCAAAAAGGTGGAGCTGAGCGATTTTTGATTTAACGAATGACTTGACGACGCCCCCCACCATCCAGGAAACCTCATATGCACGGCTATTAGGCCCCAATAGGAGATCATGATTCCATGCGCGGAATCCTGCACGTATTTCGTGCTGCATCCCCGATGAAACTCGACGTGTCTTCGGGAGCAACCCACGGCTTTGTATATCTAAGCGCAGCTGGACAATTACTTGCGATCGACAACAGATCAAGCAGAATACTTGAGCTGTATATGCAACACTATTTTCAGCGAGACCACCTAATACAAAATACGTATTACCGTGATGAGTTTAGACTCGATAAGCTTTCAATTGGTATTATTGGTGAGCTTCGAGGAACATGCTCCTTGCTCTACATGTTTATTACCTTTTGGCTTCAGTCCAAGGGTCAGCGTGATTGTTAAAAGCCGTATATTGGCCTGTACGAGGATATCCGAGGGGGGTATTTACGCAGCAACTTATTCTGCGTATATCGGCTTCCTTCCTGAAGAGTTCAAAGGACTATTGGAAGTAGCGATTCAAAATAGGTGTAAGATTTAAATGTCTTTTACGGTATCGTGATACCCTGACTAATTTCTGTTTTAAGCACTAAAACCATCAGATATCTTAATTGTACGAGACATAAATTCATAAAAGTCAAATGTAACACTGCATCGATTTTGGCGGAACTACTTTCCCTGGTTCCCCTTCCGACCTTACGCCCAATTAATGGGTCTCGACAGACCAGCAGATGGAGCCTGTCTGAGGAATCAGGTACCTTCGCTAGAGTACGTGCTTCATCGCAGTCATATTACTGGCCAAGAAATATATACATGTCATTTGCTTACGGATGCTACCTACTCGGGGCAATATTGTCGCTGACTTAAATTCGGCGATCTAGATTGATACGGTCCGACTCTCAACCACGTAGCTTTCCAATTCTTGCAGTGGAACGGTCAAATCTACCCCTCCTTCCACTCTTTTGGTGGCGCATTATTATAATAATAGGAAATGAGGGTGGGTCTTAATGTAATGGGTATGGAACGTATTCATTGATTCAATTATCTAGGTATATGCAGGAAGACCAAATCTATCTCCAAAGGATCCCGGCCGTTCTGAGATATACGGCCAGGTACTTTAATATATATAATACTTCTGACTTAATATATATATATATATTGGATAATACTATAAGGATTTATTAATACTTTAATACTCCCTTTAATAATAATGATAGTAATACCGGTAATTTACCTTATTTATTATTATTCATCCTTTAATACGGCGTATAAACTTAATAACTTACGGGCAGGAATAAATTTTATTTATTTAAGTAACTTATTAAGTGAAACATTACTTATTCCTTGAATAAAACCTACTTAAAAATAAACATTTTAATCTTAATGATTATTTCATAAACTATATAATGAAAATTCCGGATACACTTAATATAATCGTACTCGGACGGTTTATTAACAATTTTTATAACCGCTTAATTAATAATTTATTAAATAACGGGATACATATCGTTAATAAAGTAGCCTATTTTAGAAAGAAATAAGCCAAAGAAAAAAGCTTTTTATATAACTTTATAAGCCGTATTATATTCGGATTTAATTAATAAGATAATGATAATATTTTATTAATAAAAACGACTTAAAACAAATTTATTTTAATATTAAAAGATATAGCTTAATATAGATTAAAACGTCTTTTTAACGTTAATATAAAATAAGTTTATATAATTAATGAACTTTTTAGTTTTTACTTTTTCCTTTTACGGGATTATAATATATACTGATACTATAGCTTAAGTTAAAGTATTTAATTATATACTTAATAACGTTAATATAAATAATTATTAAGTTTATAATAAAACTTTTTAGCTTATTAATAAAGAAGAAAACGTTAAATTATATTATTTATTTAAGTTATTTATTATAAAGTACTTATAAAAGATATATATACCTTTTATTTTATTTTTATTACCTTGTATCCTTTAAATATTTACTTTAAGATTATATTTGTTATTATTAAAATATATAATCCCTTATTAAAAAAAGTTTTATATTTATATATTCTAATAGTTATTTAAATCTAAATTAATTAAATAATATAAATAATATAAATAGAACGATCAAATTAATTACGTATAATATTTATACTTAAATAATATATAATATCCTTTAACTTTTTTAAATAAAAATACTTTTTAAAAGCGTTTTTAAGCTATTAAATGACTTATTTACTCTTAATAACGATAAATATATCGTTTATATAGATAGCAAAGGTAATATCTTTATTAAAGTAATAGAATATAGAATAATCTTTAATTATACGTTTAAATCCGAAAGATTTAAGCATTTTCCGTAGTATAAAATATTATTTAAGTGGAACCTATTTAAGGCTATATAATACCTTTGGAAAGGGGGAGAGTATGTAAGATATTAAACTTGCGGCTAAATATATAAAGGAATGGAAACACTAAAAGGGCTAATTAAGGGTAGAATCGATTCATATATACTTTAAAAGGGGAGAATATAACTGATTACGATAATATAGTTTTCATACTTTACTTATTTATATAAGGTTACGGCCTATTTTTAATTGCTCTTTATTATTATTTATTATTGTATTACTTTTATACTTTTATACCTTCCCATCTTTTTTAACAGTTTTAGGAAGGCTATTACCTATTTATATATATTAAGGAATTCGGTATGGTTATACAATTTAATCGTAAATAACCTACCGTACCTTTTCCTTAATTAATAATGAGAAAAATTACGAAAATATCGTATAAATTAACCTCTTTTATTAATTATACGATATATATGTATTAAGTATAATAAGTTCACGATTTATATATATTTATAAAGCGATTTTAATTACCGCTTATTTACCAATTAAACACTAAAACCGAGAAAAATAAAGGTATTTAAATAACCCTTCTTAGGTATCTATATTCGGATATTCTTATTATTATACTTAATTAATATGGGCATTTTATTAATACGTCTCGGTAAAATATTAATAATATTTATTATTTAAATATAATTAATTAAAAATTAAAAAGCCAAAAAATATAATAATATCCTTAAAGCGTTTTAATTATAGAAATACGGCAAAACCTTTATTTTAATAATAAGCTTAAACCCTAATTAAAAAAATTATATATATTATTAAACATTTTAAATTATTGTTAAGGAAAATATAACTTATATATTAATATAAACCATTTTCTTAAAATAGAAGAAATCAAAGTAAATACAAAAAATAGAGAAAAATTTGTTACCCTAAATAACGTAAAATTATTATTTAACAATTAACATTTTTAATTTAATCTAAAATATCCTATATATTCCTTTAAAACGTAAAGTTAATCTTAAAGATTATTTTATATCAAATAAATAATCTTTTAAGACCTATTAAGCGATTCCGGGTGTTTTAATATTAATAACTATATAAAACTCCTTGATAGTTATCGGAGTAATTAAACTAAACCGAAAATTTTAAGAATAAAAATAATAGAATTAAAATTCTTTAATAAAATTTAAATAACTATAGATATTTCCTAAAGACATACCTTTTATTAGAACGTAAATTATTAAGCTAAAAGTTATTTAAGTAAAAATTAGCTTTTAAATTACTTACGGAGGTTTAAACCGGTCTTTAAATTTCCTAGGAAATAACCGTAAGCTATATAATACGTTAATAAGATATAATAAACCCTTTACCTTAAACTATAAATCGAATAGTTAAGAATGAAAAAACCAAAAAGAAATTAAAAGAATTAATAATAAGAAGAAGTAAATAATAAAATTAATAAAAAGAATTAATAAATAAACTAAGAATAGAGAAATAAATATAATTATATGATAATAATATCTTATAACTATACTAAAAATATTAATAATAACTTATAATAATTATTAATATAGGATTTAATTTTAAGTAACGGTATCCTCTTTAAGGTTCTTTTATATTAAAAATTAAGGAAATAAAAGTAAATACTTTAAATTTATTTTAAATTAGAGGAAAACGTAAACTTATAATAAAATATAACTTATATATATTTATATAATAACTTAAGAAATGAAACAAACCCTTAATGATACTATATAATTATATATTTATTTAACCCTTCCCTTTATAGGAATAGAAAAAGAACAAAAATAAAATATAATCACCTAAAATAACCGTAAAACTTTTTCTTTAAAATATATTTATTAATATTAATAATACCTTAATAGTAATAAATTTTATTTTATACACAATTTAAATATACATCTTAATGCTTTTGGAATAAAAAAAATAAAGTTGAGTATTATTATATTAGTTAAGAGATTAATTACGGTATCATTATTCTTTTTATTATTTTTTAATTTCTTTTATTAAAAAGAATCTATACCCCCTTGTTTTATATTGAATAACGGATAAAAAAAATCGGGATAAATTTATATAAATTATAGGACTATCCCGTATTTATCGGTAATGGTAAATATTATTAAGGATTACATAATAATAAGTTTATAAACCTTTCTTTAAGGAATAATAAAATTTTATAAAAAATCCTTTAATCCTTTAAATTTAAATGGGAACTAATTAATATATATAAAATAAATGAAATACTTAAATAATTTCAAGTATCTTCTTTAATAATAACGGTAAAATTAAATAAAAAAAAATTTAATAATATTATTAATAACTCCAGTTTTTACCTTAAAATCGTTAAAAACTTTATAATAAAAGAATATAATATTATTCGGGATAAAAACCTTATTTTATGGATTTAAAGAAATAAGCGAGAAAGAAAATAGATTAAATAATATTTTTAAAAAAATCCATAGTATATAAAAAGAAATCAGGAAAAGTATCCTTTTGAATCAATAACTCAATATAATAAAGATAAAACTTAGAAGAAATAAAATAGGTTAAGTAAAATAATTAAAGATTAAAAGTTTACTTATAAATAAGGCTATAAACAACGTTACGGAAAATAATATAAAAACTTTTAAAAATTTTTAAATAAGGAATTCTTAAAATTAAATTTAAACGACTTTATCAATTAAACAAGGAATAATATTAAAATATTATTTTAAGGAATTAACTTTGATTTTAATTATTATAAACGTATATTTTATATCATATATAATCTAAGTAAAAAGATTTTAATCACGGAAAATCGGAAAATATAATAAATAAAATATTAAAATTTATATTAAGAAACGTAGTAAACCGTTTTACGAATAATTTAATAAATATAAAGCTTTATAACCTTTTATAAAAACGTATATAAAGAACTTAATTTACATAGAATATAACTTAAAATAAAATAAGTTATATTAAAAAAAAAAGAACGCTTAAATGAAAGATAAAAAAATAAGTCTTAAAGTTTGAATATTCTCAAATTAATTAAGTTATATAAATAGAGGTTTTTAAAAAACTACGTTAAGAATAAATCCAATATATATTAATTATAATGGAATTATCCGAATATTATAAATAAAAGGAACGCGATAAATTAAATACCCTTAAATTTATATGAATAAAAGTTTTTAGGAAGTTTTCATAATATATTTAATATTAGCTTCAGTATTATAAATGATATTACTATAATAACCTTGAAATTAAATCCGTTTTTGAAGTTTTTTATAAAAGAAAATAAAGTTAAACCGTAACTTATATTTATTTTATATATCAAGTGTTATTTATATTTTATATAAAATTAATAGAAAAAATATATAATCTATCAAAGAGTCTATTATATAAAACTTTCTTTTGAATAAACATAAAGTATAAATTGTTAAGTAATAAAAATATACCCCGATAACCAATATTATTTTACTTTTAATATATTAAGTATTAGATAACTATAATTAATAAGGATATTTAAAAGGATATATATATTTTTATTTATCTTTATTAAACTTATAAATATTATATTAAGAATTAATTTATATTTAACCCGGAATTATCCTTTTTATATCAGCAAAACTTTTTTTCAGCATATAAGCATTTTAAGTGTACGCGAGCAGAAAAATCGTATTTCTGCCCTCGCTGGGCCTCTGAGTGCTCGCGAGTATCTGGCTTGCTTATAAGTATTCCACTTACTCGTGAGTTTTTTTACTTAACGTTTTTTCAATTAAATTACCCCCTTTAAATACCCCCCTTTTAAGGGTAAATTACTAGCTTCAAGAGTAACTTTTAATTAAAATAACCGACTCTATAATTTATTTTAAAAAACGTTAAATATTACGGCTTATAAGGGGGGCAACGGTAATACCCGCTGCTAAGAAAGCTTAAATAAATTTTTTTTATAATAAATAAAAACCGTTTTTTACCGTTTTAAACGGATTTTATTTTTTTATTATTCGGGGCCGCTTAGAGCGCTCGTAAGTTTTCTGATTTACTTATAAGCAGCTCGCGAGCGATCTAAGTGAATAAATCATCTTTATTTTTTTCACTCGATCTAAGCAGGTCGCACATTCGCAGATGTAATATTAAAAAAAGAATATAATTTTATTAATTTAACTTTTTATCTTAATAATATTTTTCAAATATATAAGATCTAAGAAAAGCAGTTTATGTTTTTTAAGAAATTAATTCTTTTTATAAATTCTATAATTAAAACTAAAATTATTATTTAACAAGTTAAAATTAATATAATAAAGATTAAAACTTTAAGAAAAAATTATAAAATAAAAAAACGTATATAAATTAAACCTAAAAAACATAAAAAGATATTCAATTGGCCCGTACCGTAAAATGTAAAAAACGTTAAAGGATTCTTCAGAAACCGGTTAAGTTAGATTATTTAGAGGTAAAAGCTTGTAAGTTAATTACGTTCCTTTATATATGAAGGAAAACCCTTAAAACGGTAATTACGAAAATCCTTAGCGATTACGTAGAAGATTACGGGCTTTTCTTTAATTAATAAATAAATATAAAGAGAAAATGGTTAATAAAAAAAAAGCCCTTAAAGGTTTAATTAATAACATATATATAATATAAAGTTATAAAAAAATACGTTATAAACCTTTCTTCTCTAAATATTACGGAAGCCTTTAATAAGGTAAATTATTGAAGATTCTTATATAACCCACTGAAAAAAAGGATATTGCCTTTTTTTATAAAATAAATTAAAAGCTTTTTAAATAATTAAATAATGTTAATTAACCTAGGATGAAAGATAAGCCTAATAGAGCCTATTATAATTGGAATCTTTTAGGGTTATTTATTTCTTTATTCTATTTTTATTCCTTAACGGCTTATTAATTAAGGAATTAATTAAGTTAAAGTAAAACATCTATATTAAGGGTTTTATCGATAATATTTACTTATTAACTTATAGTATTTTTACCCGTATAAATTATTTGAAGTTAAAATAAACTTATAATGTCTATTTATAATAAGTGAGAACGTATAAAGCTTAGCTTATATTATATAAATGTAAATTTATTTATATAATTAAAAGCTTAAAGCTACATAATATAATATTTACGGTAAATCTGGGTAAAATTATAATAAAACCGGCAGTTAATATTAAAGTCCTCAGCTTTGAAGTTAATAGGAAACTTAATTAAAAGGATTATATAAAAAAGGGTTAAAAAAATTTCTTAAGAAAAAAGCCTTATAACTTTTACGGCATTAATATAAAATATTACCTTATAGAAAGTTAAGACCTTTTATTAAGCGGTAATAAAACCGGCTCTAATATATATAGCGGTTATCTAATATACTCTTAAAGGTACACCGGCATATAAGAAAAAACTTATTTAGTAACTATAAAATGTCCAAAACCGGTACTTAAGAGTAATTAATAATATATATAAGGCGACTTTTATCTTTATATTAAAATCCGAGGTTCTTATATTATTAATTAAGTTATTTTTCGATTAATTAATCGCTTAAGTAAAACTTTAAAAAAGGTATATACCCGGCTAGAATTATAAGGAACGGGCGGATCCGATTAAACCTTAAGAAATCCCGGTAAAAAAAGATAAAAACGAAATATCTACCCTTTTTACCCAAATAAAGTTAGAATAAGCCAGGAAGAAAATAGATCTAACTTACGTTTAAAAGTTAGTATAGATTTATATGAATTTACGCTTAACGCGAAGAAAGTAAAAGTTAAAAAGGTTATAAAAGTAAAAATAAAAATAACCGTTTTATAAATTATATCGCGATAAATTAAACGTTAATATAAGTATAAAAAAATTAATCCTTGAAGGGCGATAATACCCGGTTTTAAATAGTGAAAAAACAATAAATAAATATATCCGCCGTTACGGGATTATAAGGAAAAGCGAGAACGCGTTAATAATTTAATTCCGGATAAATAAAAATAAGTTAACTTATTTTTTCTTTATGATATAGGTTAATAACCGGACGGACGTTAATTACGGGTATAAATAAAAAACAGGACGCGGATTATATATCTGTTTTATATTTATTATTTACCGAACTTAAAACGGGATTAATTAAAAAAACCGGGATAAACGATTACCGTAAAATACTTTTTATAAGATAAGGTATTTAAGCGGCCGTAAAGTGTATAATACTTCTGGGTTTATTGCCTTAATTTAGCTTTATTAATAGTATAAATATGGTCGTTAAAGACCTCATAAAGAAAACCCGTTACCGGCCAGGAAAGAAAAGGAAAGGTAAATATCGGTTACGGTAACTATATAAACCGGAAAGTATATTTTATAGCTGAAAAGATACGATAATAAAAGACTTGATTAAAAGTCCTTAAAAGAGATAGCCACGATAATAAAATAAAAAGGTAAATATAATTAAAATAATAATAACATATATACCGGTAAAAACATTTAAAAATAGTATTTAAATTATTAATATAAAGTAAACTTACGGGGAAACGGAAAAGTAATAGGTTTAGGGGTAACCCTTTTAAGGACTTAATTGTAATATTATGGATTTTCTTCGGAAAAATAAGAAAGGAGATATATATAAACGGATAGTTCTTCTTTAAACGGCCGTGGATTCCTTTTATCCTAAGGAGTAAAGGGTAAAGGCTAGGTAAACGCCAATTTTCGTTTTAACTTTATAAGTATCAGGTTTTACGGTTAGTAATAAGGCTAGATAAACCGATTATTAAGGAACGCCGGAATAAGCCTAGCTAGATCCGTAGTATAAATCAATTAATTAATC
This sequence comes from Niebla homalea, assembly GCA_019925105.1. Taxonomy (NCBI): domain Eukaryota; kingdom Fungi; phylum Ascomycota; class Lecanoromycetes; order Lecanorales; family Ramalinaceae; genus Niebla; species Niebla homalea. Next base: position 216,293 of record JAHGAU010000043.1, on the reverse strand, counting down.
CATAATTGATATTTATTTAATTACCAGTATATATAATAAAAAGGAAACAAATTAAGCTGTTCTTTCCCGTCCGGAGTTAAATTATCAATATATTATCACCTTTCCTTATAATCGTATAGTAACAGAAATACTTATTAATAATATTTTTCTTATTTAAGGTTAAATATTACCGCCTTTAAAAAATTAATCCTTTATATTTACGTTAATATTTGGTTTAATGCGTTTTAAGTTATTTAACGATCGTTATTATTTTCATTTTTATAACTTTTTAACCTCCGTTTCCCTTATAATAAGTAACGGTTTATACGTATTTATATTAGCCTTTTAAACGTAAGTTAAATTGATTTCCTTTTTTATTTATTTTCATTTTACCTCGTTAAAAAAAGATAAATATCTTTTTTTCATTTTTTTATATCCGAGACATCTTAAAGTTTAAGCGGATATACTTATTCCCTATTAATATAACCGGGTATATACCTCTTTTAAGTCTTATTCAAGCAGTTATTTATCTAAAAAGCTCTTAAGTATCGGTTTTAAACCTTTTATAGTTATTAAATAACCTTTTTCCTATATTTAAAGGTATTTTGAAGTACCTATCAAATAACTATTGCGTACGTTATAATTAGCTTTATTATTATTTAATAAACCGTTTTAGCCTTCTATAAGGTAACTTCTTACGTTAATATTATAAGGCAAATAAAGACTTTTTTAATTAAAATATTTTCTTTTAGACTTCTTTTTTAATATAAATCTTTTAATTGAGCTTTTTATCCATCTAAAGGCTAAAAACTTTAATATTAACTGCCTGTTTTACTATAATTCTATTTAAATCTACTATAATTATTATATTATATAGCTTTAAGCTTTTAATTATATAAATAAGTTTATATTTATATAATATAAATTAAATATTATATTTCTTTATTTACCGTAAGTAAATTTTATAAGTCTATTTTAACTTTTAAGTAATTTATATAAACTGATATATGATTGGTTAAAAGGTAAATATTATTAATAAAGCCTTTTATTTAAACTTTTTATTTTAACTTTATTAATTTTTTAATCAACGGATTATTAAAAAAAAGGAATAAAATTAAAGAAATAAGTAACTTTAAAGGTATTCCGGTCATAACTAACTTTATTAAGCTTATCCTCTAACTTAAATCAATTAATATTATTTAAGTACTTGAAAAGTTTTTATTTAATTTATAAAGAAAGGTAATATTTTTTTATTCTATAAATTATAAAGTAATCTTTATTAGTTTATTTTATCGAAAACTTTAATAACGTTAAAAAAAAGAAAGCTTACTATGTATTTCTTTTTATAACCTTATATTATATATATGCGGTTAGTTAAACCTTTTAAAGCCGTTTTTATTAATTTTTTCCTTTTATATTGATTTATTAGTTAAAGAAAAACCTATATTTTTCTCCGCGTAATCGCTAAGGATCTTTATAATTACCGTTTCTAGAGTTTTCCTTAACATATAACGGAATAGAATTGGCTTATAAGCTTTTATTGTTAAGTAATTTAACCCAATTAATTTTTTAAGGATAATTGTTTTAGCCTTTTTAAATTTACGGAAATAATAATTAACCTTATAATAAACTTAAACTAAATCAATAAAAACCTTCTTAAATAATAACATTGTTATTATTAAAAACTTTTTCGGAATTCCGTTTAACCTAAAAACTTTAATTTTTTTTTACTTGATTGATCGCTTTAATTATTATCTTTAAAATTATTTTCTTATTAATAATCATTATTATATCAAAATATATAGTTCTTTTAATATCCGTAAAATCTACGATTAATAAAGGAGGGGACAAAGCTTTTTAAAAGTTTTAATTTTATTATTAAAGGTATTAAACATTATATTATTAAGCCTTTTACGAAGTAGAAATTTAAAAATAAGTTTAAATTTCTCATTTTACTGTTTATTATATTTCGTTAACTTTTATATTTTACGGGAGGAAACGGTTAAATCGTAAACTATTAATTAAAAATATATTTACTTAACCTTATTAATAATCCTTTTCTTTCCTTTTAAGCTTCCTTTAATTTTATAAACGTCTTTTAACTTTTATATTTAATAATTTATTTAATTAACGTTCTTACTTTTATTATCGTTATTATGTATTTTTTATTATAATAAGTCTTAACTTTTTAAAACCGTTTTATTATTGAAATTACTACGTTAATTATTTCGTTTAATGCTTTTATTATTTATTTTATAAAAAAATTAATTTAATCCTTATTATTTAACCGGGGAAGCTTTATTAATTATGTTATTACTTTTTCTACCGTTATATATACCTTGACCTCTTTAATCATTTTTTATACCTTCCTCGTTAATATTAACGGCGTTATATTAATCGATTAATTTAAGGTTATTTATATTAATATATAATATAAATTATATTTTAAGTCTAAGTTCTTAAAACTTATATATTATTATTACGTTAATAATTCCCCCCGTATTAAACGTTAAATTAATTATTATTTTAAATCCCCGGTTTTTTTACGTTATAATATTTTAACATATCGTTGATAAAAAGTTAAATATTATAATAATTATTAATAGCTTTTTTAATTTAATATAATTAATTATACGGCCTTATTTATTCCTTATATTATAATAAAGGTTATAGTTCTTAATATAACATCTTCCCCATGTATAATTATAACCCTTTTAAGTAATAATATTATAAAAAGTTTTATTTTATTAATTAATAACGGATTTTATATATTATAAATATTTAAATCGTTTTCTATATTCTTTTTTTATGTAATTTAAAGGATAAATGGATTTCCGTAATAATAAGATATATCTTAATTATTTACATTTAATTTCTTATTATAAAGAAGTATATCCGGATTATTTTATTTCCCTTAAACGAAAAAAAAACACTTTATTTAAGTTAATTAAAGAATATATATACGGGTTATATAATAATTTTATATTATTTTAATATTAACGGTTTTTACCTTTTTAAACTTAAATATTAATAATATTATTTTAATTACTTTATTTTATACAGTATATTATATTATTCTTAAAAGTAATAATATATTACATATTAATTTCCGTTAAGGCTTTTCCGTTTGTTTTTATTTAAATTATTAGTTTTATATTAAATTTAAATATTATTTGTTTTAAGTTTTTTATAGTTATTATTGTTACCTTAAAACGGCCGGACTTAGAGATTAATATTATAATAAGTTTCTTTTTTTTTATATTATTCATTATAGCTTTTTGTCCGTCTTTATTTAATTAATTTTATTCTTACTTTAAGACTGTTTTTAATTAATTTATTGGCTTAATTTTATATAAATTATACCGTGAAACCTTAACGGTTATTTCAATTTCTTTACGTTTGATTTCCTTAGTTTTACCGGGTATCCCGGGTTTTATATTAAATATTTATCCTTCCCGTACGCCGTATATCTATATATATTTTGAAAGAGGCTTTTATTTATTAAGCCCGCGTATTTGTATATATTATATCTTTTCATATATATTATATACTTTATATTGTTAGGGTATTTTATAATAACATACCCGTAATTTTAATATTTAAAATATTAATAAATACTCATTACTTTATTTTACGGTTAAATTAATTTGAGGGACCCTCTTTAATAGTTTTTCTATTGAAAATATTATTATGTATCCTCGTTAATAATTTATTTGATATAATTATAAAGTACCTTTTTACCCGTCTTAAGGTATCCGGCCTTTTTATTACCGGGGGGAGCTTATAATTAACGATTTTTAATCCGGGATAAAAAACCGTATTTTCCCTTTTTATACGCCTTAAAGTAAATTCCTTTTTTACTTTTATAAAGCGTATTAAATATATTTTTTTGATTATAATAATAAATAATTATTTTAATATTTTTAATATTTTAAACCCGTTTTTACCGGTTTATATTTTTAATTTCTTTAATTCTTTTTTACCTTTAAAGACGCCATATTAAGGAGGATATTTCGGTTTTATAATTTATATACGGTACTAATTTACTCCGTTAATAGCTTTTCCGTTATTTTCAACGTTTTTTAAGTTATAAAAAGTTTACCTTTATCATAATATTCCTTTTTTCTTCAGTTATTAAACGGATTATTACCGTTTTCGTTTTTCTTAACGCTGCCGTTTTCTTTTTAACTTATATTATTTCCTTTTTAACTATTACGTATTCTTTCTTTATAGCTTTTATTATTTAAGTTTCCTTTATTTAAAGGGCTTTCGTTATGACCCTTTAATTTTATTCGTTTACTTTCTAATCTTTTTTTTTTTACCTTTTATTAATAATTTTATTATTACTTCATAAGCTTCTTTTAAATATTTTAATTCTTTTAACTTTCAATTTTTTTTAATAGAGGTTTTTTATTTTCTATAATTTTACTTATAATATCGGTTAAATCTTTAACGTAATAACCGTTTACTCCGTTATAAATAGTCCGTTTACCGCCTTTATTTTTTTTAAAATTTTAATTCCTTTATGTATTTATCGTATTATTTATTTTATTCCCCGTTTTCAATTATTTATAGGTTTATTTTTTTTTTAAATTCTTATGTTATTTTATATACCTTTAAAACCGTTAATATTATATTTACTCCGCCTATATTCGTCGCCTTTTTTTCCCGTTATTGTTACCGCCCCGATCTTTTTTACGCTTTTCTTTACTTACTAATTTTTTACGCGTTTTATACGTTTTTTTATATATATATTATTGACTATAACTTTTTTATTTAATTTAACGATCGTTCGTTGCGTTATTATCGCGTTATTTATACGATTTCCCGTTGCCTTTATTAATATAGGCTATTTACCCGTATAATCCTTTATTCTTAATTATGATACTATTTATATTTTTCGTAATTAAGGCATTAGTCTCGCTATTACTCAAGCTATACGTATACGTATCATTTTGGACCTCTGGGGTCCCTTTGTTCATCGCTATTCCTAATCTCATCTCTTATTAATAATTTAATAGACTAATTATATACGGAAAAAATGGTTATCGCCTTATTAATAAAATCTGTTTTAAACTTAGTTAAATTAATATTAATTTTAAATAAGAAAATTACTTACGACGAAGCCATTAATATATATAATTGTATTAAGCAAGTAAGCTCAACTCCCTTAATAGCGGGTAATTCAACTTGAACTATAATCGGTCCTTCTGTTTAATCAGCTTAATCTGCCGAATCTATTTAATTAGCTTAATCTGCCGATTTTAGTTAATTAGCTTAATCTATTAATCTATTTATTTAATATGATTATTACAGCCGTTTTCTTTATAAATAAAACTCAATTAATTACTATAATCAATACTTCTACGTAAAATTAAGATATGTTTAACTTTAAAAATGTATTAAGAATAAATCCGAAGTATATTTAACTTTCTAATTTAAGAGGTATTCTACGGATATAAATCTCAATATCCTATCTATAATTAAGGAATAATTGTTCGGTTAAAGGCAAAATTAAAAAAGTCTATACGTAAAAAAGTTATTATATTAATTAAGGATAAAGAGCGAAACAAAATTTAAGATAAATAAAAAGAAAAATATTAAGTTATCGCTAAAATTAAAATAGGCCCGCGAGTCCGATAAGAAACTCTAAATATAAAATATTAAATTAAGCTAGATAAGAAAGTTCTATTAATAAAAGTAAATATATAAAAAAAAACTAAAAATAGAAATAATTCTCAATTCAAAGTGATAATAATAAAAGAGCAACGGGTTACCTTTAAAGTATTTATAAAGTCGATATCTTAAAAGCGCGGGTACTTTTATTCTTTAACTGTAAACGAAAAAAAGAAACAAGTAAAGTAATTACTTAATAATCTTAAGTCTTAAATAGCACCTTTCCGTATTATGAATTATACCACCCTGCTCTACTCACAGAACCGAAGGATCTGCTTCACCTGCTTCATCTGAGTAACGCGTTTTTCTGTCCACGTAATGTTTATAACCGATAAATCCATCGTTAAATCAATAACTATAAGCTAATAACATTAGCTTTTTATATACGCTACTGAAAAAGTAGTTTAGCATTTTCCGTAAGTAGTTAAGGGAGTAAAGACTCACTCCTTTTAAAAGCTTTTACCTTAAAAAGGGCCTTTATTTAAACCGCAAGATATTCTTAAAGCAGCCGTCTTTAGCGTTATATTATGAAGGCCTTAAGTCTTATCTCAAAATATTATTAAAGTTATAAAGCCGTTATTAAATACCTATAACCTTCAATCATTATGGATTATAGGTACCGGGTTATAGTATACCTATAATAAAATGATGAAAAATCGTTTTATAAAAAAGTTAAATAGAAAGAACAATAGTATCGTTATTAAGACCGGTAACCTTAAAATTACTATTTATAATAAAATTGTAATAAACGTTAATACCTTAAAGGGTGACGGTTTTATTATACTTTATAATGTAATATATATACCTAACTCTCCGATTAACGTCGTATCCACCGTCCTTTTTAATAATAAAGGAGTTTATTATAATATAGAGAAATTCCGCCTTTACCGCAATAAATAAATCCTAATGTTTTTTATAAGAATCTACGGACTTTACGTCCTTAAAGATAATAATTAAAACCCTATATTATAATATCACTCAGTAAAACCCCGAAGATATCATTTTTAAAAGATTTAACTCTTAAAAAAAATTACGAGTATAAACCGGGTACACGATAATCTTTCCGGGTTTATTTATTTTTACGATTTTATTAATTTTTAACTTTTTAACTTTTCTCGGCGTATACTTAATAATAAATACTTAATAAGATTACTTAAGTTAATACCCGAAGCTTAATCGAATATATATAAAGCTCCGGACTAACTTAAAATATAAATATTCCATCATTATTATTACTTTTAGGGTTATTGATTTTTCACTTAATACTTTTAACTTTAAATTTAAGACGCATTTTTCACCTATAAAAATTACGGTATGTTAGCAATTAAAAGGTGGCCATAATAAGGGTATCCAGGATCTAAACTATCACCGTAATAGTATTACGATTTAAAGGGTTATATCAGCCTGGGTATAGGCGTAGTAATAATATTATATAAAGTATTATTAAGCCGTTATACGAACGGTACCAAGATACTACCATAGTACGTATAGATATTATCACCTGGCCGTACATCTTAAACCACCCGGGTATTTCATGCAGATAGATTCATGCTTCCTATATAGATTATATATACATACTTAATACACTTAATCCAGACATACCCCATCGACTCTTATGCGTCCTCACGTCTGACAAAGTTAGATAAGATAATCTATATAATAATAAAATCTCTAATATATATAAGTTCTCAGCCTTTTTACTAGTCCCTTTTATAAGCCTAAATGCCTTCACTTTATATATATACTTTTTGGCTTTTCTTTAATTTTCCTTTTCTTAGTTTCTATAAATATTTATTAATATATAGTCAAAAAAAACTCGTTTTATAAAAACTAGACTTTCAATTTTTTTGAAACTAATAGTTTTGAAAAATAAATGGTTTATTAAGATCTAATAATATTTAAGCTTTTTTACTTTTAAAAAGGCTTACTAATAAAACTAATTAAAAGGATTGTTTATATATTTTAATAGTTAAGAAATAACCGTTCAAAAAGATTTTATATTGATAAGTATCTATAGATTATTGACTAAGACTTTTTTGGACTTAAGGGTTTTTTTTCTTTCTTTTTTCCCCCCCACTTTACCACCCACCTCACCACCCACCTCACCACTCACCTCACCACCTGAGGAACCGCTGTATACCCATATGCCCCATTACACCAGGGCCAAAAACACCGTGTTTGAAATGGGGACCTTGAGCACTGAGCATGCTCCTCACCGGTCTGAGGCCATGCTTAACCCCCGCCAGCTATGCCTGACTTCCGCATGCTCCCATTTGGACAGGCCGAAAACACTATGAAGTCACCGGGCCCTGAGCAAGCTCTTCAGCCACCCTTTCAGTCCAGCCCTTCAGTCCAGCCCTTCAGTCCACCTCTTCAGTCCAGCCCTTCAGTCCAGCCCTTCAGTCCACCTCTTCAGTCCAGCCCTTCAGTCCATCCCTTCAGTCCATCCCTTCAGTCCACCCCTTCAGTCCACCTTTTCAGCAATGGGCTGCAATCAGACGACTTTTGCGTTTCAGGCTTGGAATCTGCTACAGCCTCACGTATCTCATGCTGCATACGTTTTCCTTTTAGGCTGCAGTCGGACGGCTTCGGGCTTCAAATTCAGACTGAATTTGCATAGCAATTCTCTGGCAGACGGTAACCGGCTAAGCTCCTAGCAGCGGGCTTTTTCCTCCCCTTCCTCGATCCTTGCTACCTGTAAGGCTAGGGAATGGGGTATCTGAAACCTTGCTTTTTGGGACGTTGGGTACCCCATGGGCAACGAGTACAGTCATCTCGGCTGTTCGGCGTCGTCTTGGATGGGTGTGTAAGAACTTGCGTTTCCATTACGTACGTTATAAGCAATAAGTACTGGATGGGTGTGAGAGAATTTGCGTTTCCGGATACTACGTACGTAATAAACGATAAGTACAGCCATCTCGGCTGTTCGGCGTCGTCTTGGATGGTTGTAACAATAAGTACAGCCATCTCGGCTGTTCAGCGTCGTCTTAAATGGGTGTGTGAGAACTTGCGTTTCCGGACACTACGTACGTCATAGGCAATGAGTACAGTCCTCTCTCGACCGTTCTGTGTCGTCTTGGATTGACATCATATGCAACTTTTCTCCACTGGCCCCCATGGCGGAAATCACATCCGTCGAATCGCTCCCCAACACCGCGAGCGAAAGGAATGCACAGCTTGTCTCACATGCAATTATTGGATCAGCAGGCCCATATGTGTAATCCTATGATAGAAAATGACTAGTGGTCGAGGACTATAAGTAAGGCCTCCTTCCGAGTCTGTTTCCATGCTCATACTCACTATCCTTCTCAAATTACGAATACTCCTCCTAGCCGAAATTACAGCAATCAATAAATCCAACTCCCAGCAAGTTCAAAGACCGTCAATCAACATGCATTACTCAACTATCGTTATCACCGCCATAAGCAGCATGACAGCTGTTGATGCCCTTGGTATCAATTGTCGAGGTCAAAATCTCCCATCTTCCTACGCCCTTTACGATATCCAAGACTGACCGGGTCTATAGGTAGCAGCAATTGCGCCTCCCAGGGCAATGTCCTCACAACAATTTACAATCAAATCCTCAACTTGAACCAGAACTCACCTTATGTGGACGGCTCCCATATTACTTGCTCTAAGAACACTTGTGCGTTCTATCAAAACCTTCCCGGCGGCTCGTACACTGCCGGACAAGCAGCGACGTATGTGAAGAACTTGCTGGACCATGGATGGTGAGGAATTCGAAATCATTTTTTTGTGAAGGGCGTACACTGAGCTAACGCTTATGGCCAGTACTGCTTGCGGTAGTGATCCTACTGATGGTAATGACGTGACTAACGGGGAGTTAACGGTCAACTGGGTCAGCAATCCGAGTTAGGCGGTTGTAGATGAGTCGATGATTGGAAGATGATGGATAGGTAGCTTTCAAGAGAGAGCCTGAGGCTTCTTCACACTCATTATACAGGCGGCAGGAATGGTATGGTTGGTTGGACTGTCTTTGATTTTGTGCTGATGCGACGAGTCCATCATCTCTTTTTTTTTTCGGTTATAGCACATTCATTTAGACTTACGAATGTAAGGTCCACTGTCTTTTGACTTTGATTCTATCACAACCAAGGCGCACTTGCTCAGGCTTATGTATATGAAACCGCGTTGTCCTCTTGTCACATTTTTATTCCACAGTTCAGTCCCACAGATGACAGCGCGGTATTGGAGCGCATTGGATAGTGGGCCGGTTCTAGGCGAAGTGGAGTTAGAGCGGATATTGCGCGCGGATGACAACTGCTGACGTTCGCACCACTGCGGAGTTTGACGACTTGTTTCTTGGATATATCGGACCGGAGGGACAGAATATGGAGACCGCGCCGATGACGGAGTTCGCTGGCCCCGATGTGGCGATGGAGGAATTGTTTGCTGGGCTGTTTAATTTGCTCGATCCCTGCTACGTGTATATGTGGATATATGGTGTTTGTAGTGTTTTGATTGGCCTGTCTCAGGACCTAAGCTATAGGGACTTCGCCGTCGAAATCCCAGGGCACCTCGCCGTCAAAATACCCCCCCCTATGGCCCGGTTACGGGGTAAAGCTAAGGCTAAAAACCCTTTTATATAAACTAAGAACTTAAGGTTATTTATATAAAGCTATATATATAGAAAAAGTAAGTAAATAAGTAATTTTAGTAACAGCTATTATTTAAATAAGTCCTTAATAATAAGATAAAGAACTTAAAAATTTAAATAAATTAATTCATAAAAATCTTTAAGCTCCTTTATACGGTTTTTATAAAGCCGCTTAATTAATAAATAATTATTCTACATATCCGGTAAATTAATTAATAATTAAATTATACCCTTTAATTTATTTAACCTTTATTATTATTTTATATAAATATATAATATTTATAGTATTTTAATTAACCTATCTTAAGACTTAAACTATAAAGACTTTAACGTTAAGGTCTTAAGGTACCTTACCGTTGAAGTACCCCGATTATAGCCTGGTTACGGGGTAAAGTTAGGGTTAAAAACCTTTAAAGTTAAAACATAAGTTTTAAAAAGATAACTTAAATGAATATTGGTTAACTTATTTAACCCTAAGTAAATTAATAACGAGGATAATATCGTTAATTAAGTCAATATAAAGTTAATATATATCCAACTTTTATTTATTAAATTTTTTTAAGCTTTATATTTAATCTAGCTTTTTATATATTTATAATTATACCTTAACGGAAAAAGTAACCGGAGTAATTATTATAGGTATTATATTATATAAACCGCTTATTTAATATGTTAGTAATAAAGTTTTATATAAACGGCCGAAAAATAAAAAATAAAAATAAAATTTATAATAAAGCTATTATTTAAAAATATAAGTTTTTTTAAAAACTATATAGAATGAGTTTTACCGGAGATTATTATAACTTTAAAAGTAACTTTTTCCCAAAAAATATCTATCTTTAATATTAAGGTATAAAGTTTTATATAACCGTCTTTAAACTTTATATATAATCGGATTATATAATATTTTTTAAAGTCCGGTTTAATATCGATTTTATTATAGATAAACTCCCTTATCCTTAAAAAGCCTATATAAATAAGGTAAAAAGTAGCTTATATAAGAAAGTTAAGTTTAATAATAATATTAAAATTAAGTATAAGCTTAATAAAAATATTGTTAATAATAAGAAGCCGTTCTTTTTATATATGTTTACCTTATAGTTTTCTTACGTTATATATAAAATATTAAAATACCGGATAAGAAAAACCTTAAGGTTTCCGACGTCTTAATTAATATAAACCGATTTCACGATAATAAAATAGCTTTTAATAATCTTATAGGGTAGCTTTTTAATATTAGTAAGGTATATATATTATTTAATATAAATAAAAAGTAAAATAAGAATAACCAGGTAAACCTTTATATATAATATATTACTTAAAATACGAATTACTCCCTATATTATACAATAACTTTATACTTAATATAAGGCTGAAACGTAAATAACGCATTATTTATAAATTAATTTAATTTACGTTTTACCCGTTTTTAATATATTCATATTCCGGTATAATTATAATATACGTAAATATATAAATTAGGGTAAACTATTAATAACTTTCTTTTATTTAAATCTTAAAACTTAATCCGTTATTTAACTATTTTTAATAAAAAATTTTTCCGTAATGTATTTAATAAATATCCGGGAATAAAATAAAAATAAATTAATAAACGGTACTTATAGCCTGGCTTTATACGGTTAAGTTCTTAATACCGTGAATAACCTTTATATCATTTAAATAAATTATTGCTAAGTTCCTTATTAATATAATACGTTACTATTATAAAGCCTTAAGTACGGCCGTAACCTTAAGGACGTTTATATAAGCCCTTTTTAATTAAGAAGATAGTTTATAAATAAAGGTAAATTACGGGGTAAATATATCCTTAATATCTTAAAGTAAATAGCCATTTATATTATAAGTAAACGACGCGTTAGTATGCAAGTAATACCGTAATTAAGTTATTAAGAGTTATCTTAGGTATAAACCGTTATAACTATTTAATAGTTTTTATTATTAAAAGAAATTTCAATTACCGGAATATAGCGGAAAATATTAAATAAATCCTTTTTAACAAGTATAAAACCCGGGCCCTATATAATTACCGCGTTAATCGCTTCGTTAATAAATATATGCTTAAGGGCCTTATAAAGGACGTTAATTCCGTCGTTAATAAACTCTCCGTAAAGCTATAAAAGGTTGTTAAGTCGGCGTTATTTATTATAATATTTAACATTAAAAATTAATAAAAAAATATATATAAAATTTATTAAGGACGGACGTACAGGTAATAATACGGTTTTTAAATTGATTATTATAGATATCGTTACTTAAAACGGTAAAGCCCTTTATTAATTAACGGATAAAACAAATAAACTACGGACTTATTAAGGCCGTAATAACCTAGTATTACGTTAAAACGGCTTAATTACCCTATTAGTGAACGGTAATTACGGTCCGGGTAATAATATAATTAAAAATCCCACCTTTTAACTTTAAGTAAAAATTTCTTTATTTACTTAATTATTATTTACATTTACTATATAATAAAATAAACCTTTATTAATACTTATTAAGGACGAAGGGATAATTATAAAGTCGGTTAGCTGTTTATTACGGGGTTATTTAAATAATAACGCGTTAAAATTATTTTATTAAATATAGTTCCGGGCTTTATATAAACTTTTATAATTATAATATATATAATTATAATAATATTTATAATTAAACGTTATATATTTATTTTTATTTCAAGTATAATAAGCTTAATCCTTTTTATTCTGGTATCTTAACGTTATTATAGCGGCCAGCGGTAAATTTAAGGAAGCTATTATATTAAAATAGGGTCTTAGAATATTATAAAATTTGTTTATATTATAAACCGTTTAATTTTCCGGTTCATTTCAATTATAAATTATTTTATAATTAATAAAAACATAATAATAATAAATAACGGAATTAAAGGTATATAAGATTACTAGCTTGAGAGAATAAGCTTAATACGTTATAAGGGTTTTATATATTTTAAGCCGTTTATTTAATTAAAATAACAGAGAATTATAAATTAAATCTTAGTACCGGTAAATAATGACCGGTACTTTCTTAAATACGTTTTCTTCACTTTAAGGCTTAATTTTAAAAGAATAATATTTTACTATAATCCGTTTAAAAGTTAAATAATTTAAATCTTCTTTTCAATTAATAAGAAATTAGAATTTCTTAATTAAAAGAAATTTAATATAAATATTATAAAGCTTATAAAAAAACATACTTAACGAAATACCCTTAAAGAACACCTTATATTTATTATAATATATGCCTTATAAGGCTTCTGATTTTAACGTATGCTTTTTATCTTAATTTAAGGTTATTTATATTAAGGAAAAGACGGTTAAAACTATTAATAAAATCTATAAATAAATAGGGTTTACCCGATTAATATATATAATTACCCCCCCGCTTATAATATTTATAAGGGTAAGGCCACGGGCTGGCTAAGTTATTAAATAATAAGCCTTTATATATAATAAACCTTAATCTCTTATATATTAATATTATCGTCGTTATTAAGAGAAAATATTGGGTTTAATTAACGGCCATAAACTTATAATATAGGTATTATAAGAATAAAATTATAACGTAAACTTAAACGTAAATTTATTATTAATAAGTTTTTTAACTTAACCTTATAAAAAATAATTTATTACCTTTTTAATTGTTAAAAAATACCTTAATTAATTTTTTAATGATAAAAAACCCGGAACGGCTTTATTACGTAAGCCCGATCGGGTAAAGTAAGTGGTAATAATATGGTTTAAACGGGTAAATATAATAATAAATACGTTAACTAGTTTATCGGGTACGGTAATAAGGCGAAAACAATAAGAATTTAACAAAAAAGATATATATAAAGTAATTTTAATAAAAGCCGTTATTTAAATAGGTCCTTAATAGTAAAATAAAGAACTCAGGGATTTAAATAAGCTAGCTTATATAAATCTCTGAGCTCCCCCGTACGGCACCTATAGAGCCGCTTAGCCGATAAGTGGCTATTCCGTATGTCCGGTAAATTAGCTAGTAGCTAAACTACACCCTATGAAGCCCCAGCGGCCGAGGAGCAGGAGGCTGGGTCGAACCCGGAAGTAAGCGTAAACGAAGAAGAAGAAAATAACACGGCAGGTATTGACACGGCAGGTATAGAGAGGGACCATGGGAAGATGCAGGGGCAGGAGAACTGGACGAATATGGTACTGAGCAGGAAGAAGGAGCAAGCAGTGAAGGAGCTGCCGGCGGGACGCTTTCAAGGCAAGTTTCTTGCCGTGGAGTAAAGGAGCAGTATATTACTGCGCAGGGAAACTGTTGTATTAAGTGGTGAAGGGAATTCATTAAGTTAATTATCTTATAAGAAAAGAGAAGGGAGAAGGGATGGCCTTATATTATGTATAGGGAGCGTATTAAAATATATACTTAAGTAATAAGAGGTTTATAATACTTTTATTATAATATAACCCTTATCTTTACTATATAATTAAAGCGTTTATTCATATATTTAATATTCCCTTTAATAATATCCGCGTTAATTATTATTTATTATATTTTTTTTTAATAATTAACGTTATTATGACGGTACGGCTTTTAAACTTAATAATTCTTTTATAAGTAAAAAAAGCGTTTAATTTAACGGTTTTATTATCATATTTATTATTTACTTTTTACTTAAAACTTAATTTAAAATAAGTTCTTTAATCTTTAATATTATCTTACGAATTATATAATAATAATTACGGATATACTTTATTTTATTATAGTTTAATAACTTATTAATAATCCTTATTATAGTTCAATTATTAATATATAAAGTAATAGGCTTTATATTACTATTAAGATCGTTTATTTCTTAAAGGAATAAGCTTAAAATAAAGTACTTTATAACTAACTTTATAAGCCATGTTATACTTTAATTCTATTAATAAAATAATAATAATATTCTATTAATAAAATCAAGTGTTAATTAACTTATTTTAATATTAAAAAACGTATTTTAACGTTAACTTAAATATCTCTTTAATATTAATATATAATACGTTTAAATGATTAATAAACTTTGCGGTTTATTAATTAATAAATCTATAACGGATCCCGATATTATAAGTAAAATTAAGATATTTTATTCTCCGTTTTAATACGTTAATATATATTTTTATTAGATTTATTATAAAATTTAAAAACTTATTAAGAAAATAAAGTCTTTTAAAATATGTTATTCTAGATACTTATTATATAGCTTTTATAAGTAAAATATATATCTTTTACTTATTAATTAAAACTTAATAGCCTTTTAATACGTATTTTAAAACTAGATTTTTCTTTATAAAAATATAAGGTCCCTTTTTAAAATAAAGTTTTATATTTATCTATTCTAATAAACGTTTAATATATATAGATTAAATAATATATACCGCGTAATTTAAGTAATTACGTATAATGTTTATATTAAAATAGTATTTTATATTTTTAACTCCTCGAAACGGAAACGGACTTTAAATGCGTTTTTTAGCCATTAAATAATCGATTTGACTTTAATAACGATAAGGATATCGTTAACGTAAATAATAATAACAATATTCTTTTTAAAATATTGAAATATTAAGTAATTTTTAACTATATAATTAAAACTTAAAGATTCTATTAGTTTATAAAGAATAAAATTTTATTTAAGTAAAGCCTACTTAAGTTTATATAAGGCTTTTAAAAAATATATATATAAGTTCTTAATTGTTTAGTCTTTTCTCCTTAAATTTATAGGGCTACTTTATTAAAATCCGTTATTTAAGTAAGTCTTCAAGAAATATTAAGATAAAATTAATTACCTTAATTTTTAAAATTATTTCTTATTATAATTATAAAAAGTAATTATTAACTTACAAACTTAATAATTACCGAAAACGTTAAGAGCTAATCATATCCTTATTATTATTAATATCATTTTATTATTTAAAAAGCTTTTTAAAGGACGATATCTCTTTTAAGTTTATTTTTATATAATCAAACTTAACGTTTTAATAATAATTTAATATTATATAAGATTAATAATAGTTCTTAAAAACTTTTTATCCTTATATTTTTAAGTTTAATTTAAAAAGCCTTTATTTATTTTTCTTTATCGGGGTTAATTAAAGCCTTATAAACGATATATAATATAAAAACATTTATAAAGATAAGCTTAATAGCTTATTAAATAAAAACATATATTTCTGTTTAAATAAAGGATATTTTATTATTATAAAATTCAATTCTAATAACACTTTATAATTAAAAAATGGACCTCCTTTAATTTAACGTTGAAGTAATTCATTAAGCTCCGATTTACTATATTAATCTTTTAAGTAATTAAGGGTAAGTTTTTATCTTTAAGATGTATAACTCTTATCTTTATCCGTTACTAATTAGAATTTAAGTTCGTTATGATTTTTATTTTAAATTTATTAATTTCCTTTAGAAGTTTTTTTTTTTATCAAAATATTTTTATTCTCTATATTAATAACGATATATTTTTATTAATATTAATAAACGATTAATAAAAGTTATCATACTCCTCCTTCTTATTACTATCGACGTTTACTTATTTATTAAAGCAAAAATAAATAAAAGTATTTATTCTCTTTTTATTAATAGTTTAAAGCCGGTATTCATTAATAACTTTATAGTTTAAAAATTAACATCGTTTATTTTTATATTTAGGCTTTTACTATTTCGGTTCTTTATAATAATAATAAATATATTTTAAAAAAACGAGAATATAAGATATTTAGCTTTTTATTCAATTTAAGCCTTAATTAATATTTTATTTTTAAGTATCTTTAACGGAAGTTAATATTCTATGTAAATAATATATATAAAAGCTTTACCTTAAAACTTTTATAATAAATTTATTATATACAATACGGTTTATCTATAACCGAAGTTTATTTAAAAGCTTCATTTAAGTATATTATTTTAATAGGGATTATCTAAAGCTATCGTTTTAAAATATATCCTAAATTTTTTATATAAGTCCTTAAGCTTATTGTTTAAGGTAATTTTGTTATTATTATAAATAAATACGGGATTAAGTTTTTAAACTTTTATTTTAATAAAGTATTCTTTTCAAACTTTTAATAATTAAGCTTTAGATTTAATTATATAAATATATATTACGTCCATTATATTATTTATAAAAGTAACGTAATACTTATATTTACCGATAATAAGAATAATATTCTTTCCTTTAACGAGGTTATAATATTAACGGACGCTTTTAGTTAAACGTTTAATACGTGTTCAATAGTAATATATATAAGCCGGGGTTCTTATTTATTTCACTTTTATATATTACTCCCTGAAGATTATATTTTAACTCCGTTTATTAAAGTATTATTACCTTCTTAATATTAATACCGGTAATAATTAAAACCGTTTTCTTAGTAATATTCATTCTATAATAAGTAAGACGTTTATAAAGTTAATCTTAAGATACCGGTTTTAAGGAATAAGTTATAAGGGTTTTATCTTGATTTAATTATATAAAGGTTAAATATTAAAGAATAATTAATAATAAACCCGATAAAAAAATAATTATTAATTTCGTTATAGATTTTGTATTTTTATATAGATTCTTTATTTATATATTATAGCCCTTTTTATAAAGGGCTTTAAAGAAAACGAGGTTATTATTTATATTAAATATTTATTAACGTAATTAAAACGGCCTTACCTTTACGGACGGGCCTTAACCTGATCGTTTTTATCCCGGTTATCTCTATATCTTTACCAGAAATCCCTTTAAGTTTGAAAATAGTATTCTAAAAATTTATTTTCTTATATAAAATAAAAATAAAGTGAGATCCCAGTAGTAATAAACGTTAATATTAATAATCAGAATAAATAAATTGTTCTTGGAGCTTACCTTAAAGCGTATAAAAAGGGAAATTATGGTCCTTTATCCAGGACTAAAAATCATTAACTATAAGCTCCCCCCGGTAACGAAGAAACCGGATACTTTAAAACCGGTAAAAAGGTACTTTACGGTTATATTAAGCGTAACGTTAATAAGGATATATAATAATATCCTAAATAAAAAATTATTATAAAAAAAGTCCCTTAAATTAATCCGGTTATAAGATAAAACATTACACATTTATTAATACTTTAAGTATTAAAACTACGGGCCTATTATTGTAAGATACATTAATAATATAAAATATATAATATATATTAAGGGATATAATAGGTATAAGTATGTAGGCTTAATGAATAAAAGTCTCGTAAAAAATATATAAATACGTAATATATAAGAAAGATAAGTACCGGGTATAGGACTTAAAATGCCCAATAAAGACCAGGGAAATTAAATATAAAGAAATTAAAATAAACACTAAGGTTTAACGGTATAATTTATATAAAGCTAAACCGATAAATTAATTAAAGACGGTTTTAAGACGGAAGTAAAATTAGCCTGACGAAAACGGGTAAAAACCCGTAAAGGATAACGCGAAGAAAAAGAGGCTTATCGTAACGTTAATCCTTAAGTCCGGCCGCTTTAAGGCGATAATAATAATTATAAAAAAGTTGGGATAAATAATATTCGGCTTTAATAAAGAGTTAATAATTTAAATGAAAGTTAACGGGGAGGCCTTAATAGAAATCAATATATAATATACTAATACTTTTAAAAGTAATATATTATAATATATAAAATAAATAATTAAAATAGTATTATTAATGTTTAAATTTCAGGAAATAAAAAACGTTAATATAATAATAATATAAGAGTTACTATATAATTGATATATCTATTTTTTAAGAGATAAAACGACTTAAATCTACTTTTTCGTAAATAAAAAACTACATATAAATAATTAAGACGTTACTTCTTATAATGGAAATTTAAATACGCTCCAGATTACGTAAGAAAAGAAAGTAAAAAATAATTTAAATATTTATAATATATATAACCCGCTGTTAACTAATAAAAGAAAGCTTTTTACGATACCGTTACTTAAAGATAGTATATTTACGCCCGGTAAATATACAATACTAAAAGACTTCAGCCTTTATTATACTATATAGAACGAAAAAGGCCTTATAATTAATAATACCGAGTTATAAAAACTATTAATAATTATAATAACATCTAATTTTTTATTATTAATATTTTAAGGTATTATACTATAAAAAAACCGGGGATTTAAAATAATAATTAATTTAACTTCTAATATAAAGGGGATTAATTAATATAATAATAACGTATAAGCTTTAAGAAGATTTAAAATATAGTTTAAATTATATACCGATATAAATAACCTTAAAGTAATTAATTAACGTAATATTATTAATACCAATAAAAAGGGCAGAGAAAATAGTTAAAAAAGGTAAGGTATATATAAAGGCTAAAAAAGCGGTAACGCGGCTAATAGAGTTTCCTTGATTAAATAATAAGGATTAAATTAAATTCTTTATAAAATTAGTAATTAAAACGTTAAATAAGGTAATTAACGTAATAATCTTAATAATAAAATTATCTTAAAGAGTTAAGGCTTATTAAAACGAAAAGTATACGATAATAACTATAAAAGTAAAAACGTTAATTAAATAAATTATTAAATATAAAAAGTAAGAAACGTTTATATAATTTAAGAAAGCTTAAAAGAAAAAGGAGAGGATTATTAAGAAAATTAAGTAGGTAGATATATTTCCGGTTAATAATTTATAATCTAACCGTCTCCCCCGGTAAAGTATAAAAGCTAATAAAATATAATAAAGAGTAAAGTAAAAAGCTTAAATTTATCTTTAAATTCCTGCTTTATAAAAGGTTTAATAGTATAATAATTAATATTTTTAACGGTAAAATTAAGGCCCTTAAAGGGGCTTTTTTCCCTCCTTTATTAAACGTAAACTTAACGGATATTGAAAGAGCTATATATTTTACTTTAATAATTATTAATAAAAAATAATCTTAAGAATAATAATTAAAGTAATTAATAAATTAAAAAAAATAAAGCATTTAAATTAAACGGAATCTTAAATAATATTTTATCGATAATAATATTATTATTTATAAAGATCTTTATTTACTTATTTTAAGTTTATCTTAAAATCGGTTATTACCCTTATAAGTTTAAGGAGGCCAAAACGATTATCCTTAAAAACTCGGTTAAGTTAAATTACTTAAAAATAAAAACTTATAAACTAATTATACTCCTTTATATATTAAAAAAAGCCTTAAAAACGGTAATTATAAAGATTCTTAACGATTATACGGAAGTATAAGGATTCTTCTTTAATTAATAAATAAGTATAAAAAGAAAAAAGTTAATAAAGTCGGTATTAAAAAGTTTAATTAACGGTATATATACGGTATAAGGTTATAAGAAGAAATACGTAATAAGTTTTCTGTTTTTAAATATTATTAAAGTTTTTAATAAAATAAATCGTTTAAGATTAATATATAATTTACGGAATAAAGGGATATTATCCTTCCTCTTAAATTAAACGGAAAGCTTTTTAAGTAATTAAATAATACTAATTAATTTAAGCTGGAAGATAAGCCTGATAAAACCATTTATAATTAAAATATTTTGAAAAATATTTATTTTTCCTGATTTACTTTTATTTTTAATAATCCGTTAATTAAAAAGTTAATAAAGTTAAAATAAAGGGTTTAAATAGAAAACTTCGTTAATAATATTTATTTTTTAACTTATAATACGTTTATTTAGATAAATTATTTAAAGTTAAAATAAGCTTATAAAATTTATTTATAAGAAATAAAAACGTATAATATTTAATTTATATAATGGCACGGAGCGGCTCTACCTTATTCCACTTGCTTAACGCGCACCTTCATATATGCAATACCCACATAGTTAGTTACTAAACAATCATATATATTATATACATTTTACCCTTTATATTAAGCACGCCACAATAAGTATAAAAAAAGATTAAAAAAAAAGAAAGCGGGAAAAGAAAGAATAATTTAATAGCAAGTATGATTACATATATTGTCAGCCTGGGTGCAGGCATAATGGTGGTCCTGCATGGAGTATCACTGAGCCGTCATACGAGCGGTGTTAAAACACTATTATAGCGCGTGTATATATCATCACCTGGCCGTATATCTTATACCACCCGGGTATTTTATATAGATAGCATTATGCTTTTTAAATAGATTATATATAATCTATATATATATATTATTTACTCTTATACGTTTTTACGTTTAATAGTTATAAGCTTAATATCGTATATTACTATAACCATTTATTTATTAATTAATTTAAAGGCGTGATTAACCATTTAAAAAGGCTTAAATTAAGTCCTTAAGGTTAATATATTATATATAAATCAAAAATAAAGAAGGAATTAAAGAATGTAGTAAATTTATTACTTATTATTCTTTTATACCCTTAAGATAAGCTTATATAAAGTTAAGCTTATTACCTTAAAAGACTGGGACTTATAACTTACCGTTATTAAAGGTAAGGTTATTAGGTATTACGTTTAAGAACTTGTTAACCCCGTTCTTATAATAAAACCAATAAACTTAAATAAGTTATTAAAATTAATATAATCCATTATTATAACGGACGAAGCGGTTAATTTAAGGGCATTAATAACTTATAAAAATAATTTATAAATATAAAAATTAAAACTATAAGAATAAAAAGAGTAATACGCGTCTTTTATTAAAATTAATAACTTTATATATTTTATAGTTAATAAAACGAACTTCGTTTACCTTAAAGACGTAAATTATTACCTATAGAATTACTTATATATTCTTAAAGTTAAGCTTATATTTTTAGATTCTATATGTTCTTTAACGGTAAAGAAAGAATATTATAAAATTATAACGGGATTTAATTTTCATTAAAATATTAAAGTATAACTTAATAAGTATACTTAAATACTTATAAAAGTTAAAAGCAATAATATCCTTAAAGCACTTAATAAAAAATAAATATATTATAATTTTATTAATGTAATTAAGAAATAGGCTTTTATATTAATATAGCTTTATAAATTTAATATAAATAATTTAATTGACTTCTTAATCGTTCTTATTAATCTCGAGGAACAATTTTAAAATTATATATAATATAATAATATAAAGAAATCGACTTTATTTTACTTAACCTTTATTATTAATAAAAATTAAAATAATATTAAGAAAGATAATAAGCTTATATTTAAGGATAAAAGTATTAAGTTAAAAGAATGCCCTTACGGTATTAAATATTAATTTAACGAGTATAATTACTTACGTATAAACCGACTTAATCGACTTATTAATTTTAAACCCAATCTTATATTTAAAAGATAAGTAAATAATAAGCTTAAAAATACTAAAATAAAAAAAAGAATTAATTAAGCTCTTAAGAAATCTAGAAATTTTAAGTTAAAATAAAATAGTTTATTTATACCGGTTTAAAATAATAATAATAAGTTTAATATATTTAATATAGGATAAAAGTCTTATATATTATAATTATTATAGATTTTAAATCATAACTTAAACTTTTATATATTATAATTATTATAGATTTTAAATTATAACTTAAACTCTTATATTTATAATAAGACAATAAAAGACCGGTTTATTAAAGAGATAAATAAAAAGAACGATATTATTATTATTAATAATAATAATCTTAAAGTTATTGCTTATAAAAAAATCAAAATAAATATCAATACCTTTAAAGGTAATAACTTTATTATACTTTATAACGTTACGTATATACCTGACTTTATAATTAACGTCGTATCTGGTATTATGCTTATAAATAAGAGTATTTACTTTAATACCGAACGTTATTACCTTTATAATAATAAATAAATAAAAATATTAATTAAGAAAATCAGTAAATACTATATACTTAAAAATAATATTAAATAAGTTAACGCGATATTTATAATTAATAAAGTTATCGTTAAATTAATAATTATAAATTAATAGTATTATTTTTTTATATATATTATTAATAAAGCCATTTAGTACCTTTAATAAGTAATTAAAAAAGTAAAGATTATTAATGATATTAAAGCCTTAAATATAAGTAATTATAAGAATTATATTTTATTAAAAACTTACCGGATTATATTAAGATCCTTATATAAAGTAAAAATATTAATAAAGTTTTTCTTTTAAATTAGTTATAACCTTATATAAATAAATATAATAATAAATTAAGATTAATAAATATTATATATCGTTTATTTTAAATACGATTTTTAAATAATATATACTTATATATATAAGTTCAAAATAATAAATATCCTATAAAAAGTTTTTAAAACGATTAAAATATAATATTATTATAATATAGTTTTTATTTAATTAAATGGAGAAAGATCCTTAAAATTTAAATTTAATAACCTTATTTATAAACTTAATATTATTTTTAAGTTATTAATATTATATATTATTATATAAAACGGTTATTTAAAACAAAAAAACAATTTATTAACTATAAAAATAAAAGCTATAAGATTATAAGTAAAATTTCTTTAATTCTTATAATTATAAATTATATAAACGGCTAATTTCCTTATAAATTAAATATTAATAAAAAAGTATTTATAGGCTATATTATTTAAAAAAACTATTAACTTAAAGTTAAATTTTTAATACTTTAAATAATATAACTATAAAGCTTATTTACTTAATAAATCGATCCTTAAAAAAAAGAAATTAATAATAAAAATATATATTAATTTTTTTATTAATTATAATAATATTAATATTTATAAGATATAGATATTTAATTAAAAAAAAGTAATTTATATAAAGGATATTTTCTTTAAAAAGAATAAGTTCTATAAAGCCGATAAGATCAATTTAACTTAATTTAAAAAAAAAGTTATTCTTTTATTTCTTTAATATCTTAGAAATAAATATATCTTATATTATTATTAAATTATTATTAAATAATAAAGAAAAAAAGGAATTTATAAATAATACCGCTAACTTTATATAAAAAAGAAAAGAAAAAGAACAATAAAAGGATTATTTATCCTTATTGACTTTAGCATTAATAAATTATAATACGGCATTTAAGAATAACGACGGAGGAGATAAAGGAGACGGTAACGGTAACGGTGGCGGTAATGGATTACCAACTCTACCACCAGATCCACCACCAGCTCCACCAGCTTTACCAGCTTTACCAGCTCCACCAGCTCTACCAGCTCTATTAGCTTTAAAGCCGAAAAAGAAAGACAGTAATAAATCCGACTTTAATATAAGTAATATTATTAAAGGAAAAAGAGCTATAAGAGGTATAAAGAAAGTGAGTTATGTTATAACCTTTACTTTAACTGTAAATAAATTAAAGCTATTATATTATATGGTATTTATTGCCTTTTTATTATCTTATAAGCTATATAAAAAAGATAAGAAATTATCTTTTTCCCTATTAAAAATAAGTATACTTTACCGTAATACCCTATTTATTAAATTAAAATATTATTATTATATATTAAAATATTTATACGTTATAGGTTTTAAGTTAATAATTAAAATAAAGCTTAAAGCTTTTAAAGAGAAGGATATATAAGAAAAAATCTTATTTAAGTATATTAAAAAAGCAGATAAAATATTAATATTTATTACTTAAGTATTTAAATATAAATTTAACGATAAAGGGTATTTTATTAAGTATAAAGCGAGGCTTTATATAAGGAATAATTTATAAAAGATTAAATAAGATATATTTACCGTTATTTTAATAATTAAGGTTCTTAAGGTATTTATAGCTATAATAATTATATTTAATTTAAATATAAGATAATAAAACGTTATTAATACGTTTATAAATAACGAAATAAATAAACTTATATATATTAAATTACTAAAAAGTATAAGAATAAAAGCTTATTCCTTTTATATTAAGCTTTATATAAGCTTAAATAATTATTGGCTTTATAGTTTAAAAATCTTTTAAAAACCTTAACGGATTTAAACTTAAAATAAATCCCGGAAATCGAATATTTCTTTATTAATAATTATATAATAATTTTCTTTTTTATAAATAATATTATTATTATTTACAATTATAAATATAATTAAAAAGTAAATAACTTCTAAAGTAAATTCTTTAAAATTTATAAAATAAGAAACCTAAGTAAAATAAAATAGTTCTTAAGCATAAAAATAATATAAAATTAATTAAATTAAGAAATCCATTTATATTAAAATAGTTATATTAATAAGTTTATAATAAAATTTAATATTATAATAAATTATATTCTTAAAGTATTTTTATAGAATACCGAAGTTTTTATTAAAAATACCGGATAAGCCTTATTTTAAGAAATTTATATATATTAATAATTTATCGGCTTTATTAATTTTACGGTTATTATAATTCAGACGGATATTACGTATTTAACGTTTAAGTTATTTGAGTTCCTTATAAATCCGTTAAAATAATACTTAAAAGTAATTATAAAAATATTATAATATTTTATATATATTAAGTATTATATTATTATATATAATAAGAAAATTATTAATTTATATACCGTTTTTATAATATCCTTAAATACGTTATTTATTAACGATTTTAAAATATAATATAATTTATAAAATTATATTTTTAAGCTTTTTAAAAACTTAATCGATTAAAAATTTAATCGATTAAAAACTTAATCGATTAAAAAATAATAAAGCAAAAAATAATAATAATAAGCTTTATTAAAGTTAAGTTTTTTAATTTTATTTTTATAATAAAAGAATTAATATAATAAAATTATATTTTTTAATTAATTATATTAAATTTATTTTACTTATTAAAGATTAAATATAATAATACTTAAATAATTTATATAGTTTAAGGGATAAACTCTTAATTTATTATAAAATTCCGTTATATAAATATATATTATTATTAATTATAATAAGAATATTAAAAGAAAACGATTAATATTAAATATATACTTATAATAAAGATATTAACGGATAATTTTATAAAGTTTTTACCGTTATAAAAATATAAGGAATTTATAAAACTCTTAAGACTTAAAAACGATAAACCTTAAAACCCTATATTATAATATTACTTAATAAAACCCTAAAAACATCGTTTTTAAGAAATTTAACTCTTAAAAATTTATAACTATAAACCGGGTATATAATAATTTTTCCGGGTTTATTTATTTTTACGATTTTATTAATTCTAACTTTTTTTAGCGTATATTTAATAATAATTATTTAATAAGATTACTTAAATTAATACCCGGAGCTTAATTAAATATATATAAAGTTCCGGAGTAACTTAAAATATAAAAATCTTATTATTATTATTACTTATAAAATTATTAATTTTTTCTGATTTTTCTTAATTTTTTAATTTTTTAACTTTAAATTTAAAACGTACTTTTTATTTATAATAATTACGGTATATTAATAATTAAAAAATAACTATAATAAGAATATTTAGGATCTATATTATTACCGTAATAATATTACGATCTTAAGGGGGTATATTAACTTAAGTATAAGTATAGTAATAATGCTATATAAAGTATTATTAAGCCGTTATATAAGCGGTATTAAAATACTATTATAGCGCATATATATATTATTACCTGGCCGTATATCTTATATTACCCGGGTATTTCATATAGATAGTACCATGCTTCCTAGATAGATTATATATAATCTATATATATATTATCCACTCTTATACGTCCTTACGTTTAATATATATAAGCTTACACGGTCGACCACTTAAGGAGCAAGCAAACACTTTATTGCGCACTTAATAAGCTCAGCAATATATACGAGTAAGACGGATAACGCTAAGTTAACAATCACGTTATTCTTATAATATAAAGGAAGGAGTAACGGCTTAACAGATACCACGGACACTACGCAAATTGACTACAGTTTTATTGGCTTATTAATACTTTTGCTACGGCCTATCAACACTATATCCTTAACTGCGATCGCTTAATTACCACATACGCTACGTACTTTCGAATACCCCTGGAGCTTTTTCTACCTTATAATTACCACCGATAAGGATTAATTATTATAATATATAAAGTGGTGATCAGGACGAGGACGTTACTTTTTTCTGTTTTTAAGGGGCTATATTATCCCGGATGCAAGTTAAGTAAGTTTTACGCGGCTATAAGCCAAGATTACAGATAGTTATTTAAGTTGTATTAACCCTGGATTCACTATTAACGTTCGAGTTATTGCTAGCGCCGTAATCGTTATTAAGTAAAAAACTCGTACCATTTAATACCAAAGGCGAGGCGCAACGAGTTAAATTAAGGCTTAAAAAAGGATCTTAAAGTTAAGGGCGTACGTTAAAGGTTATATAAGCATAGCTGGTCCAGTCAGTCACTTAATGGGCCCAAACGACGAGAACCGTCTCCGCGGTAACATATAAATGGAAATACTGTCGGATCGCGGCCAGGACGAGCCTGGATTCCGACCATGTTAGCGGAAGGGTGGTTCCAGGCTGCTGCCAGATCCAGTCCCAGGCCATAGAGCAATCGTTCAATGGACCTTACCGTATTTTCAGAGTATTCGGAACAACCCCTTAAAGGTCGAACGAAGACATATATTGGTTAGCCTACTGCATTAATACGTCCATAATCGCTGCTATAAGCTGTTTAAAGGGCCAGGTAATACCGCTAACTCGGATAACGGCTGAAGGTTGGAGTGCTATATCCAACATAGGTACTTTTTCGAGGTTAAAAGCGAATTCAACGTTACTACCAACGGAGATGGAACCTCGATAAAGTCGATTATCCAAATTAGGGTTATCCAGAAAGTAGTCTTTTAAGATATTAACTATGTTAGCGCCTGTATCGTAATTAATAAGAAAGCTTTCGGTTATCGGACATAATATAGTTAATCCAGAATTAAGAATAAGATTTATATACGGGGTTTCAGTAGAAATCGGCTAAGAACTTATCTCGGACCAAAAGCTGAAGATTAAATAGTCCAGGTTAATCCAGTTTTCGCCTTGCTTATACTTCGTACTTATATTATAAGAACCTAAGTAATAATAACTAATTAGGCCGTATACCTAATCGAAATCGAACGTTTAATAACTATATCTAATTAGTATCCAGTGATTTTATATAAAAGTAACGAAGTTCAGTATTTATTACCTTAAATTCTTAAGATTAATGGTATTTATGGACAGTGTATTCAGTATAGAAATCAACGCCCTTAGAAGTAGCGGGCATAAATTCAAAGTTTTTATGGTGTCTTTAAACGATTATCTGGCCGGCGAACATAAAAAACGAATATGGATACGGCGTTACTTTTAAGGGATCTCGATTAAAGCTTTAAACTTTTTACGGAGGCGCCTGTTAAAGGGGCCCTTAGGGATTCAACGTCGGGGAACTGATCTATAAGGTCGAGCCATAAACGGAATAATAGCTATAAGGGCTTACTGGGCAGGGAACCGTGATATTACCCCCCTTCCAACCCCCATCCGAGCCTTTACGATGGTACGCTCCTGTAAAACCAATCATTTCCACCCCTTCGGAGCTAGCTATTATCATAAGGAACCACCGAGTATGTAGATAATACCTTGAATATATATAGTGGTCAAGTATTAAAGGCCGAGGAAACTGAGTATTAACAAAAAGTTCATGAAAAAAGGTAAAACACCCGAGTAAATCGAGGTGGCGTAAACGTGAAAAAATCGACTGCGTTTGAGTCGATTGGCGTTATTTCCGTGATAAAGCCGATCGTGTACTACTTCCTCTTAAAGCGTAACGTTATAGAGTTACTATGGACGTCGTCGTGCAACTAAAGCGACTGACGAGATTTCCGTAGGTGAGGTGAAGTTTTTATTACTCCTTACTTACTGGGTGGCTCTTACCCTGATACCGTCGTCGCTCTTACTGAGATGTGGATTTCCTTGCTCTTGTGCCACTTACTGGCCTGATGACCATCCGTATACCTACTAGTTATAACCGTCCGTCTAGTTACTAACTATTCGTGCCTGCAGGTTCTACCTTTACTCTTATGGGCTCATACCGTAATGCTGCGGCCACCGAGGAATTTGTAAGACGAAAGTCGGAAATTATCTATTTTGCTTAACTGAGAAATCGAATGGAAAACCGTTGATTATAAACATGAAGAATGAACGTTATTGAAGCAGGCTTACTTACGTGCTTTCTGTAGGACTTTAACTGATTGGCTTATAGAGTATCGAAGTGTTAAAAGTCTTGATCTAAACCCTGTATTGTGGGCAGGGTTGTTGAGTACGTGCTCTCGTCGCACGGCTTGAGGTTATGGGTTGACGACAGGCCCATCTGCGGTGTCGTCTTGAACTATTCTCCTTTGTAATCCACCTTTTGCAGCTATACCGCCCTGCAGGCCACTCCTCACTCGAGGGCCCTACAGCTAATCTGGACTTCTCATGGGCTCATGGTATGTCGATGTGTTAAAGCATTTGCTGAGGTGAAGAATGACTGAAGTGGGCCCTATATTACGGGCAGGGCGATTGAGGGCCCTCCCAACGCCTCCCTGCAGGACTTGGCTGGCAAGGGGCTGTTCGGCTTCTGACTAAGAATAGGTGAGACTTTAAATACTCTCCGCCGAATAAAAAGATATTATAGTAAGCTAAATGGCTGTACTTAACTATTCTTGGCCTTCGTTCAAGGATAGAAGTATATATTCCAAAGTGCTTATAAGCGAGCTAGTTTTAAGTATTAAAAAAGGGTGGTCTAAGTTGGCATACGGTATCGTCTCAAGCCGAAGTACGGCTAAAAAAGACTAAAGGTCAGACTTAGGACAGGTAAGGCAACTCTTAAGGGATTAATCAGAAGAAGGGGTGGATTATATAGACCTATCGTTTCTTCGTTATTGATTATAAGAGAGGTAGGCGGGCCTGAGGACAGATCCTTGTTATTACTTATTTTATTATTATTAATATATAGACTATCCTTAATCTAACGTTAACGACGGGATTGGTACTCTAAGAGCGGAAGGCGACGGAGATAAGGATGACCTAAGGAAGAAGCTATAAGGTGAGGAGATCTTATCGTGGAGGATCGCGTTTTAGTAGTGCGATCGATAAAGGACTTTCCGATAAAAAACTCCTCTCCTCGTTCGGGCGTATAGGATTAGTTGCCCGCGAGGCTGGGCGGGGGGGGATTTTAAGCGGTTAAAGACCATATCCGAGATTCCAATAATTAACGCCCGAGTCGTTAATATCTATCTCTTTATTAAGGCTATCCTTTAAATAGTACTTTTTAAACGCTTGACCATACTCGATATTAATGGAGGATATATTAGTATCACTAGGTGACGTTAAGGTGGGCAGCTTTGGTGGATTCGTTCATATTAAAGAAATAGGATCTGGAAAGGTTAAGTCTATCCGGCTCTTCCTCTTTTCGTTTTTATAATGACTCCGGACTTATTCCTGGGACTAACCCATTCCGGGACCCGTTTAAGAGTACCTTGATATTACGCGGATATATAAATCCTCTTTACGTCGACGCTTTTATTTTACTTATTCTCCGCTTTCTCTTTTATCTTAACGCCAGCTAATTAATAGTTCATCTGGTAAGCTAATACGTTAAACTTCTCTATTAGATGTAGGGAAATATAATACGCGATTTGAATGGACTTAAGCAGATCTCAAACGCCTTTACCTGACCATCGGCTCTTAATATTGCGATCCATCCCTAACAGTCGCAATTGTAAGGCCGACGCTTCTACAGGAACTTCTTACAGACCGTCGCCCCAGCGTAATTGCAGTCTCTGCTCCCATTAACTGACAGTGGCCTGGATCTGGCGATCGCAACTACCACCAAGTGCAGATACGTATGCCCAGGCTTCATGAATGGTCGCCCCCGGCGTAGTATGATTCCTTGCTTTACTCTTTTTAATGGCCTCTAAGCAATCTGCGAGAACCCGCTCGAGCTGTGTCAGCTGCTCATTGATAGGCAATTGGTCCAAAGCTTCAAAGGGTCGTTGCCATCAGGATTGATTTGGTGACAATGTTCTTCTTGGACCGTCCAAGCTGAAGCTGGCGTACCGGCGGCAAAGCAGAAGGCTATCGGTGGCGACCCTTCAAGGCTGGAGTTTATATCTCTTATTTGCCCATGGTCTGAAGGAACGGCTAAGATGATGTTGTAGCTGTAATAATGGCGAACAGCAATGGTGGAAAATGGAAAATTTGGATTTTATTTACTGAGTAGCAGGTGCCAAGGGAGTCGCCCGAGAAACAGAAGCTCAGCCCCGGAACTCCCAGCTCCGAGCCTAAGCCTGTCCGGGTCCGGAGACCCCCTTAAGTGGCGCTCGGAGGAGTTCAAAATCGATTCTTCCTCCGAACTTGCTTATTTGCGCTTCAGGCGCTCGCTATTAAACCGCTCCTCCCTCCTTCAGCTACCTCACTCGCCTCACTCTGACTTAAGAGATACTGCAGCCTAGCATCAATACAAATGTGCGGGTCCAGATATATAACCTCGATGCCACGATTGATATTCCCCCCAAGGTCCCACCTATCTCGCCCACCTCTACCGCAATTCCCTACACAGAGCCAGCTGCAGACAGCACGTACCCCTGCAGCGAAGAGACATAAGCCTGAAAATGGGAAAACGGTCTGCGTGTACAACCTGCGCGCCAATGCTCTAAAGGTCTAAGACAAGGTGCAGAGTTAAATCCTCTTTGCACTACTCATGCTTGAAGACGGACTGCGCCAGGCACGGGCGACTCTGCATGAGCCAGGCGACTGCGAACAATACCTGCGTCTACTCTGACCATATCTGTTGTCACAAAGGCGACAGAACTTCGCGGCCATATGATTGCCGAGAGATGTGAGATGGTTTGGCAACAGAGGCTACCGATATGAGATAGTATGTATGCCTCCTTGATATATCCATGGTGGGCTTACAAGTCACAAGTCACAGTCATACAGACATCGAGCCTGAACGTGTATCTATGCCTTCTCAAATTGAAGAGATCGATCACAGCATCGTAAAGAGAATAGCATTGGAAAATCCGTGTAATAGGCACCGAGCCTAACCGCGCTGCCATGGCAACGGTCACTATTTAATCCAGCCGTGCCGAATGCTATTAGGTATTAGCGAATGCGCTCAATTTACTTTCGAGAGCGAGGTCGCGATGCCTGCGAGCATCCTCTCGGTATATGCTTAGCGGGCAACGACTGAGATGACTTATGCGGCAACCTGCTCGATCTTGCCACTCCCACATTCTCCCTCCTTCAATCTTCTTAGCCCGCTGCCGGTCACGTCATTCATAGGGATCGATCGCCACGCATGAAGGCCAGTCGCAATAGCCGAGCTCCTCCACATACATCCTTGGCGCTTCAAATAGCTTAGCCTTAAAAGGCCAGTTTGGTTGTTAAAGGCACGAAATCTAGTAATGTTATGATCCTCGTCGTCCGCTTTTGCCGATGCAGAGATGGCCTCGGGAGACACAACTATTAATGTTCCTGGGGACCTATCTTCGGTCCGTAACGGAATATCAGGTGTAACCGATAAGGGAAAAGTATAAGCGGGCGACTACGGATATGTAGTAAAGATAATAACGGTAGGTGCATATAATTTTCATGTAAGCCGGCCGCACACGATTCATGTTTCAAGAACAAGGCTACTCCACCCCCTACATACACGACCGTGCTGTGCAACCAAGTCACATATTCTGCTGGCCGATCCGAAATTATAAGAATAAGAGCTTACGGTCGCTGCGCTGGGACTGTCTGGTGGATCATGGCCCATCAATCCCCGAAAGCTATGCTTAACTGCTACCTAAGGACGAATTGCAGACGTCCATATTGTGCTGCGTGCGTTAATATACCTCCTACCTGGCGGCAGTGATTTCATCCCATCCGGGATTGCATGATGTATGTAGATTTACCTGCTCCATAGCTTTCCATAATATGTTGATACATGGCAATCCTCATTCGGGTTGCTTCGCCCCTATATCGGTATCCTGCTGAGCCTTAACAGAGCAATCTAACGTTTTCTATAGATAAGCTCTTTAAAGTACGCTCTCTTTCCTCGTGCATGATATTACCAAACTGTCGTCTCTTCCCGTATATCCGTTCCATTTTGCTTATGTCGCGCTCTTTCGCTATTCATTTCCCCCAGCTTTTGCCAATTTCGGCTTCCATTCTTTCGGTTTTTGGAGCTGCCAACAAACACTATACTTGAGCACCTCCGCTTCCCGATCAGCAATCTTCTGTTGAGACCGTCGTCATTGGCAAACCCCCTTCACCATCAATCCCACAAACTTCATCATCGACAACTTGACCATGGCTCCCACAAAATCTCCAGTGATAATTGACCACGCTCGCATCTCTGCCGACAGTTTATACAACATATTCATTAATGGTTCGGAAGCGATGACCGGACCAACGGTCCCTCATCTTCTCACAAGGGAGGGTCCACCACTGGTTCAAGCAATTCATCGGGATCTTCTCAGAGCACGCAAAGCTCTTTCTCGTCACTATTAAGTGTCTTAGGTCAAGGCTTGAGTGGCAGTGGCACAGGCGCTGGATTGATGAATAATCTCACAAGCTCCTCATAAGTTTCTGGGCCCGTACCTCCAGTTCAAACCACATCACGGTCAAGAGCTCCGAGAGGGACTGGACTGGCTTCCTCAAGTACAAAGTCTGCAGAAGGAACAGGGGCAACTCGCAGCTCTCCAATTCCGCTTGGGACATGACCATCATTATTACCGTCACGCAATAATGGAGGATCCACCCACCTTCCATCAGCTTATCTCGGAAATGGGTTATCCTCTTATTCGCAGTCTAACGTGATTGGAGGGACTGGATCAACAAATGCTCCTATCCAACGACTGGTACATCTCCGTCCAAGTCGAACTCTGTCGGCGCGACAAATGCTTCACATACTGTATCGCTACCAATCGGGACAGGAGCTTCTACCAGTCAGTCAGGTAGTTCGTCTTCCGAGTCCTCCGGAGGCGGTTCGCCACCTTTTGGAACAGGCTCTTCTTCTAGGTCTTCAGTCGGAGGGACTGCCCCACTCAGTCTTCCTTTGTCTATGAGCTCGTCGTCTTCTGTTGGCAGCAAGCCACCATCGGCATCTTCAATCACGTTCAGTGGCTCAACGAGCCCTCCACCAGGATCAATTGGTAGTACGACAGGCGCTTCGGCTACCTTTGGCGCATCGGTTTCCTCTGGGACAGCTGCGTCATCAAACACGAAGTCATTTTCTGCACCTAAGTCCACCGATGTACCAAATAGAACAGAGTCTGGAGGCATGCCTCTCACTACTTTACTACCGAGTGAGACCGCAGCGTCCTCCCAGAACGCAGTCTTTGGTGGTGTCGTTCTGGGCTTCGTCAAAGGAGGCCATGACTATTCAGGAGATTGACAATCTCAAGGACAATGTCGAGAACCTCATCAAGAGCAAAGGTAGCGACTTCCCACCAAAAAAGCACTCTTGCTCTGGTAACGGCTCGAAGAAGCGTTTCTAATCCCATTAGGGCTGTGGAGAATCTTGCCGACGATGATGATGACAAAGAATCCTCAACTTCCGAATCAGAATCTAAGACATTTTCTGGGTCTGACTCGTCTACGACATCCTCTCGATCGTCTATTTCGAGCGAATCAAGTGCATCCAGCTCATCTACGTCCAGTACTTCATTAGCAGCGTCTGGCTGCTCTACCTACACCTACCTCATGACGACTTAGAGGAATCGGAAGGTCCACCAACCGATGGACCAATCACGAGACGCACGGTACCCGTCAAGCATAGTCGTTGGGCCGTAGAAAGAAGTTTCATTGACGAGCAATGGAACAGCGACGGAATGGACAAGCCCGATGGTAGGGATGAACTCATGAGACGTGAACAGGCTGCGGCCATCTGGTGAACCAGTATCAATTCTTGCAACTTCCCCGCAGGTCAGCAAGGCGTTCAGCCAGGTTATTCTGCGTTTAAAGCTTTCAGAAATCTCGGCAGACAACGTAATAATAATGGAGGACGAGCTGGTCAAGTCTATGGTGAGTCAAGCTTGAGAGCTGGATGGGTGCCCAAATCCGTCAAGGTATTGGAAGCCCAAGTCCACGCGGGAGCAGCGATGTCGGTGAGATAATGCGTCAGCGATTTGACGGCAAAATTGGCCTCAATACGTGCCGGCCCATCAGATTTCATGCAACCATTGGTCACGATATCATCATCGATGGTTTGATACGCCTGGTTATCCGTGAGGATTGGGGACTATTTCAGAACATTTCATAACTAACCTTGTACACTCTGTTATTCGTGAGGTCAAATTGCTTCGCAAAGTCCTTTTCTTTTATAATGTTAAAAAGCATTATAAAGTCTTTAATAATCTCAAATTTTATAGCATCTTCCCCTTATCATTTCGTTTTTTCTGGAAAGAGCGAGATGGAGGATCGATACCCTTATCAAAAAGCTATATCATCTTGTATTCCTTATTCGACGACAGAGGTAAGAGTAGCGTACGTAGCCTTTAGCGCCATTAATGGCTCGATCCAAGCTTGCAAAGCCGGGATGTTTTGGTACAAGGGGGGTTTGATGTGAAGTTGTAAGGAGGATTGCATCCCTGGCAATTGATCGAAGATACTGTATTCTATCATTGCCGCAAGGAAAGAAGACTGTATTCATGTCGTCGCAAGTGAAGTCGGGTTTGTCAATGATGGTCGAAAGAAACCTCTTGACCAACTGCTTCTTGTCTGCATGCAGATTAATAATCACATAAACGGCTGTCAAATTATGACACTTAGAAACATGGTCCACACTCTGTTAACTGCCAGCAGGAATATTAAGTGCCCAAGTCCACACGAATCCAGTCGACTTGCTATATCTGTTCACGACGTATCATTTAGGGCAAACATCTAAGTGAGATTCTGGAGTTAGCTTGGTCTTTTGACACCTGACAAGATTCGCAACCATTCAGACTATTCTAAGGATAAATTCATTATCCAATTCGATTTATCTTGGTCGATTAATACATTGAAAGGAGATCTCGTTAAACGGGCAGACGCGTCTGGTGGTGGAACTGCGTGCGCGTACATACCAAGATCGAGCTCCGGAGGCTCGGCAACTACCTCGGGGGCATCTTCAGCCTCTGGATCCAAATCAGGACCACCAGAGACTGGCTCGTCAAGTACAACGTCCCAAGGCAAGGGCTCTTCCGCGTTTATTATAAGCCCCAGATCATCCTCAATCTCCCAAATTCAATACAGCCCAACCGAGACCTCAGCCAGCACAGCAACCATCAGCAACCCTTAATCAACAAGCGACGCATTTGCGTAATTTGCGGTGAGCAGCTTTTGACCTGGGTGAGGGCGTCGATTTGCATAGCCACCACGCTGTGGGTTAGGACGTCGATCACGACTGAATCGTTTGTCGCGATCGTGGTTGTTGGTAGCGGCATTTGATGTCGCATGGTGTGCGTAAGGTGATGAACTCGACGGTGTCGATTGCGAGTAGGTGGATTCGCCATAGCTGCGGTACTGCTCATTCCATGTAGATTGACGAAGTTGGGCTTGAGCCATGAAGTTCTCAAGATCGTCAGAGAATACGAGGGTGCTCTGCAAAGCGGCGATAAAGTGTGTAAATAGGAGCTGCAACGCTTGCTTTTGTGTGTCCCAAGCGCTCAGCTAGAGTCATGACCTGGCCGACATATGCAGTAGCTGGTTTCTGCTCTGGTGCATTACGACGAGTGTATCTGATTTGATTGAGTTTTCAGGGTCTAGTGCTCCGGAATCCCGAACGGAGCAATGAGTGATGGCATAGTAAAGGGGAGCTATTGACTTGGAAGCAAATGCGAGATCTTTGCGTCCACTAATGGTGAGCTGCGATGTCCACCACTTGTAGGCTTCATCTCAGCCTGATGGGCTCATGAAGCTGAGAACTATATGGTCTTTCACAAGCTTGCAACTCTTGACCACGGGTCTTAATTCTGTTAACAAACGTGTAGACATTACCAGTGCCGTCAAAGTAGCCTAATACTTCGACCCGAAAGCCATCTCTTTCTGAGGTAGTTAATGTAGATGTTAGATTCCTTCTCTTGTTCTTTGTCCTTATGTATTGCCTCAGTATGTATCACTGAGATCTACTGAGTATGAGGGATCTCGACGACGTCGTTCTTCTGAAGGTGTGCGTTTCTTCTCGAGCGCTGTGATTTTGACCTGGATGGTATCGAAATGTCAGCCGGTGTGTTGCGGGCATGGAGTGCGGGCAAGGAGTGTTATGGAGCAGTCATGCAGGCAATGCCAAGATATCCTTATAATACGTGTAAATACTATTACCTGGCGGTACATCCCAGAACGCCTAGTTATTTACCTATAATTACCTTTTATCTTTATAAATAAATTATTATTTAAACGGAAATTATGGAGATGGCGACGAACAAAGGGACCTTAAAGGTCCAAGATAATACATATATACAGAGCTCGAGTAATAGGGAGGCGAATACCTTAAATACGATAAATATAAATAACGTAATAGTCGAGATCGAAAAGGTAAAAAGGTAAACGCCTATATTAACGGAAACAGGGATAAATCGTATAAATAATATAATAACGATAAAATGAAAAGCGTTTAAACCGAATTAAAAATTTACATGGAATAAGATATACGTAAAAAAACGAATAAAACGCGTAAAAATGATATAATAATAATTAATAAATAAAAGGTAAAAAAGGCCAGGGTGACGTTTATAACGGGGTAAGTAAAAGATAAATAAATATAAAATAATATTAGTAATAAGGTTATTAAGAATGTATAAGGTAATATTAAAATAAGTAAAAAGAATATATTATTATTATATAATAAACATTAAATTATAAAGGGGAGGATATAATAAATCCATAAAGAAAGTATAACGGAAGAAAAAGCAGTAAGAATTTTAAAAAATCTTTTTATAATAAAATAAAAAAATATTATATTAAAAATTTAACTAATATTATATGTAAAATTACGGAGTATTAAAAACTTTCACGTAAGGATAAACGCGGGGTTAAAAGAGCTAAAGCGGCTATACGGGACGTATAAAGTAATAATAAAAACGCCAATAAACGGGGAAAAAAGGAGTTAAAAGGACTTTATATAAAATAAGGGAGCAATAGCGGGAACTTTATGAAAGGGAAAAAGCTAGGTAATAAAGGCCGTAAAAACGGTATTTATAATAGCGGCGGCAAAAGTTAAAAAATAAAATAGTATTAAAGAAAACGAAGATAATAACGATCCGGTTATTAAATAACAAAAAGAAAAATATAGCTATAAAGGCGAACCATTTATAACTAATAAAAATATTTAAAATAACGGAAAAACCACTTACGGAATAAATTATTATAATACGTAAACTATAAAGTAAAAATATCCTCCTTAATATAATATCCTTAAAGGCGAAAGAAGGGCTGGAGAAATCTAAAAAATAAACTAATAAAAGAAAGTTTAAAACGGTAAAGGTATTAAGGTAATCGTTTACCGTTATAATATATAAGATATATTTAACATGGTTCTTAAACGTAAAAAAAGAATTTACTTTAAGACGTATAAAAAAAAGAATACGGTTTTCTACCGAAGGCTAAAAATCATTACCTTTAAACTCCCCCCTATAATAAAAAGGCCGGATATTCTTAATTACGTAAAACGGTACTTTACGGTTATTTTAAGCGTAATATTAATAAGGATATATAATAACGTTTTCAATAAAGAAGTAATTAATACTCCCCCAACAGGTACGGGATTAATCCCGCGGGATAGGTACGGGACCGGTACGGGACCGGTACGGGATAGGGAAAGGGTACCCTTATCCCGTACCGGTACGGGGCCGGGAGATGCCAAGATACCGTTTCACTATTTATAGTATATTATATATTAAAATAAATAGAAAAAGAATCCAAAAATCCAAAAATGCAATATTAAAAGTAAATGTTTCTTTTAAATAAACTTAACGGCTCGCTTAATATTAAAAATAGTATATTTTACATTTAAAAAAAAGATTTTTTTTTTTGCCACCGGGATCTTAGCATTTCCCGCTCCTATACCGCCGGTATAGGGACGGTACAGGAACGGGATATACCCATATACCGTACCGGCCGGTATGGGAAGACCATAATCAAATCCCGTACCATACCGTCCCGGTTGGAGGAGTAGTAATTAAAAGCGGGTCTTTTAAGTTAATAAGATTATAAAATAAAGTAATAGATATTCATTAATATTTTAAATATTTTAAATATCAATATATTATTATAAAGTATTCAGACGGTATTAAATATATAATATACGTTAAAGGATATGATATTTATAAATACGCGGGTTTGATAATAAAAAGCTTAATAAAGAACGTATTTAAGTATATAATATACGGTAAAAATAATTATTCATATAGGATTTACGATAATTAATAAGGATTAAAGAAATTAAAATAATGGTTAAGGTTTAACGCTATAATTCATATGAACTTAAATTAACGAAATAATTAAAGGTTATCCTTATATATAAATATAATTAATTTAATTAAAAAAGCTAAAAAGCGATAATAAATAACATAAAGAAAGGAAAATTACCATAATAATAACCCTTAAGTCCGGCCGCCTTAAAATAATAGTAATAACCATAAAAAAACCGGGGTAAATAATATTGAATTTTAATAAGAAAGCGTTAATTTGAATAAATATTAATAAAAAACCTTAATAGAAATTAATATATAATGTGTTAACGCTTTTAAAAATAATATAATATAACGTATAAAATAAAGCAATTAAGCTAATATTATTAATATTTAAAATTTAAGGAAATAAAGAATATTAATATTATAACGATATAAAAATTATTATATAATTAAGTTATATATTTTTTATTTACCCGGAGGAGGGATTTTACTTAACGTTTGTGAGGGATAAGATAACCCGGATATACTTCTTTATAAATAAAAGATTAAACGTAAATAACTAGGATATAATCCATTATAACGGGAGTTGAAACATATTTTAGGTTATATAAGAAGGGGATACCGGGGGTAACCTAAGTATTTATAACGTATATAATCCGTTTTCAATTAATAAAATAAAACCCTTTATAATACCGTTATTTAAAGATATTTTATTTATACACGGTAAATATTTTTTATTAAAAGATTTTAACCTTTATTATATTATATAGAACGAGAAAAAACGTATAATTAATTAAGTTAAGTTAAAAAAGCTATTAATAATCGTTATTTAATTTAATCTTTTATTATTAATATTATAAAAGATTATAACGTAAAAAATTATGGATTAAAAATAATAATTAATTTAACGTTTAATTTAGAAAAGAATTATTAATACCGTATTAATATATAAACTTTAAAAGAACTTAAGAAATAACTTAAACCTTATACCGATATAAACGATTTTAGATTAATTAATTAATTAACCCGACGTTATTATTACCGATAAGAAGGGCGTAAAAAATAATTAAAAAGCGCGAAGTATATATAAAAATAAAAGAAATAATATCTTAATTAATAAAGCTTCTTTAGCTCGAAAATAAAAAATAGACTAATTTATTTCTAAAACGTGTAATAAGGGTATTAAATAAAGTAATTAACGTAACGGTCTTAATAATAACACTGTCTTAAAGAGCCAAGATTTATTAAAATAAAAAATATATAATAATAATCATAAAAGCGAAAAAGCTAATTAAATAAAATATTATATATAAAACTTAAAAGACGTTAATATAATTAGAAGAAACTTGAAAGGAAAAAGAAAAAACTATTAAAAAAATCAAATAAATATATTTTTATTTAATAATATATAACTTAACCGTCTCCCTTTATAATATTTAAGAATTAATAAAGTATAATAACGAGCAGTGTTAAGAACGTGTTAAGTGTAATGTATAATTGATAATCTAGCTAGGTAGGTAGTTATGGATTTAAGTGAGTACGCATTAAGACCCC
Organism: Niebla homalea; assembly: GCA_019925105.1. Classification (NCBI taxonomy): domain Eukaryota; kingdom Fungi; phylum Ascomycota; class Lecanoromycetes; order Lecanorales; family Ramalinaceae; genus Niebla; species Niebla homalea. The sequence goes on along the minus strand of JAHGAU010000043.1, from coordinate 175,140 downwards.
TGCGGAAGTTACCCGCTATGCTTATGTATACCGCAAACCGTAATACTATATATATATAAGGATATATAATATTTATATGAAAAGATGGACAGGATGGCGACGAACAACGGGACCCCAGAGGTCAGAAACGATGCACGCGTGTATAGCTTAAGTAATAGTAAGGATAATACCTTAAATACGATAAGCGGAAGCGGAGTAATAATAAAGGTAAAAAGGGAAGAAGGGTAAGCGGCTTAGGTTAATAAAAACGGTAATAAGTTATATGAATAACGCGATAAATATAAAATAAAAAAACCTTAAATCGAATAGGGAGCTTATAGTTAATAAGATATATATAAAAGGACGTATATAACGTATAAAGGTATTATTATTAAGGGTAATAAATAAGGGGCGGAGGGGACGAAGACGGTATATAGGGATAAATAAAGGGTAAACGGAGGTATAAAAGGTCTTATTAAGTATATATAAATTAAGAGAAAGTTAAAAAAAGGTAAGGAAATATTAAGTAAATAGGAATAAACTATAAAAAGAAATAACCGTTAAATACGCGGGAGAAAAGTAATAAGGAAAAAAACGGTAAAAGCGTTAAAAAACCTCTTTATAATTATATAGAAGGATATTACGTTAAAGACTTAATTAATATTATAAATCAGGTTACGGGAAATAAGAAACTTTTACGTAAATATAAAGAAAGGTTTAAGGGAATTAAAGAAACTTTATAGAGCTTAAAAGGCAATAATAAAAACGCCGGTAAACGGAAACGAAAAAAGATAGAAAAGATACGTATAAAATAAAAAAACGATAAAAAAGGCTTTAAAAAAAGGAGCGGGGATAAGTTAAGTAATAAAAACCGTAAAAATAACGCCGACGTTAATGGTAAAAAAGCTAAAAACGGGGGAAAAGGTAATAACGTTAAAAAAGGCGAAAATAATAACCGTATAATTATTAAGTGAAGAAGAAAGGAGTATAGCGATAAAAACGAACTTACTATAATTAATAAAAGCGTTTAAGGTAATGAGAAAGCCGCTAATAAAATAAATTATTACGGTATATAAGTTATAAAGTAAAGATATTTTCCTTAATATAGCCTTATTAAAGGCAAGGGAAAAGTTAAAAAAGTTAAAAAGATAAACCGATAAAAAAAGATATAAAACGGTAAAAATATTAAGGTAATCCTTCGCTATCGCGGTAAACGGGATATACTTAATAAAATTTATAAAAAAAGAAAAGGAAATTACTTTAAGGCGGATAAAGAAAAAAGAATACGGTTTTCTATTTTAAATTAAAAATCATTAATTATAGTTTCCTTTTTATAATAAAGAAATTAAATGCCTTTAATCGTATAAAAAAATATTTTACGGTTATTTTAAACGTAATATTAATAAAAATATATAACGATATCTTTAATAAAAGGGTAATAAAGGATAAATCTTTTAAATTAATAAGACCTTAAGATTAAACGGCGGATATTTATTAATACTTTAAATATTAAAGGTATAAGTATATTATTATAAAATATTTTAATAATATAAAGTACGTGGTATATATTAAAGGGTATAATATATATAAATACGCTAATTTAATAATAAAGGGCTTAATAAAGAACGTATTAAAATACGTAACGTATAATAATAATAATTATTCAACGTAAAACTTATAATATACGGTAAAAGCGAAAAAAACTTAACGTAAAAAAACTAAGATAATAGTTAAAATTTAATGTTATAACTTATATAAACTTAAACCGGTAAAGTAATTAAAAACGATCTTAAAATACAAATAAAGCTTATTAAATAAAAAAGGATAAAATATAATAATCAATAATATGAAAAAGAGGAAGCTTATAATAATATTAACCTTTAAAGCCGACCGCTTAACCGGGATTATTATCGTAATAAAAAGATTAAAATAAATAACGTTTAACCTTAAAAAAAAATTATTTATATAAATAAAAGTTAATAAAGAAAGCTTAATAAACGTCGATATTTAATATATTTACGCTTTTAAGGATAATATAATATAACGTATATAAGGAAGTAATTAAAATTATAATACCGATATTCGGATTTAAGGAAATAAAGGATATTAATATTATAGTGATATAAAAGCCGCCGTATAATCCGTATATTTACTTTTTAATTAATCCGGAAAATGGTTTTTATTTAGCCTTTAAAGGTAATAAGATAACGCGGATATACTTCTTTATTAATAAGAAACTAAATATAAATAACTAGGACGTTATTTATTATAAAAAGAATTTATATACGCTTCGGATCGTATGAAAAAAAACTATTAAGGGTAACTTAAATATTTATAATACGTATAATCCATTATTAATTAATAAGAAAAAACTTTTTACGATCCCGTTATTTAAGGATATTATAATTATATTTAATGAATACCTCTTAATAAAGGACTTTAATCTTTATTATACTTAATAAAATGAAGAAAGTTATATAATTAATTATATTAAATTTAAGGAGTTATTAATAATTATTATATAGTTTAATTTCATATTATTAACGTTAAAAGGGGCTATTATATAAGAAAGCCATAAACTTAAGACTATAATCGATTTAATATTTAACTCGGAAAATATTATTAACTTAATTATAATATATAGACCTTAAAAGGACTTAAAATACGGTTTAAATTACGTCCCGATATAAATAACCTTAAATTAATCCGTTAATATAACCCTATTTTTATTATTTAAACAAGCGTAAAAGATAATTAAAGAAGTTAAAATATTTATAAAAACGGTAAAAGTAATATCTTAATTAACGGAACTCCCCCGGCTTAATAATAAGGAATAGATTGACCGTTTTATAATACAGGTAATAAAGGCTCTAAATAAAGTAATTAACGTAATAATCTTAATAATAAAGCCGTTTAAGAAAGTTAAAATTTATTAAAATAAAAAATATATAAAAATAACTATAAAGGTAAAAACGCTTATAAAGTAAACTATTAAGTATAGGAACCGGGAGACGTTACGGCGGTTAAAAAAAGCTTAAAAAAAATAGAATTATCCGGAAGGTTAAACAGATATACTTCCGGGTTATAATATATAATTCGGCGGTTTCCTTTTATAATATTTAAAAGTTAATAAAATACGGTAAAAAATAAAATAAGAAACCTAAATTTATCCTTAAGTTTTTACCTTTAAAAAGACTAAACGGTACGGTAACGGATACCTTTAACGGCAAGATTAAAGCCCTTAAAAAGGCATTTTTTCTTTTATTACCGGAAGTTAATTTAATAGATATCGATAATATTATATATTTTAAATTAATAATAATAAATAAAATAATAACTTAAAAGATAATAATTAAGGTAATTAATAAGTTAAAGAAGGATAAAGCCCCCGAACTTAACGGTATATTAAATAGGTTCCTATTTATAATAATATCGTTATTTAAAAAGGTTTTTATTTACTTATTTTAAGCTTATTTTAATATAAATTATTACCCCCGTAAATTTAAGGAGGTTAAAATAATTATCCTTAAGAAGCCGGTTAAGTTAAATTATTTAGAAGTAAAGTTATATAAACTTATAATACTCCTTTATATATTAAAAAAGGCTTTAAAAACGGTAATCGCGAAGATTTTAAATAATTATATAAAAAAGTATAAACTACTTTTTAATTAATAAATAAGGGTAAGAAAAGGACGGTTAATAGAAACGGCTCTTAAAGGCTTAATCAATAACGTATATACGGTATAAAGCTATAAAAAAAAAGTACGTTATAAATCTTCTTTCCTTAAATATTATAAAGGCGTTTAATAAAATAAACTATTAAAAATTACTATATAATTTACGGAAAAAAGGAATCTTACTTTTCTTTATAAATTAAATAGAAAGTTTCCTAAATAATTAAGTAACGTTAATTAACCTGGGATAAAAGATAAGTATAATGGAGCCCGCGATAATAAAGATTCCTTAAGGGTTATTTATTTCTTCGGTCTTATTTTTATTCTTTAATAATTTACTTATTAAAGACTTAATAAAATTAAAATAAAAGGTTTAAGTAAAAAGCTTTATTAATAATATTTACCTTTTAGTTTATAATATATTTACTTATATAAATTATTTAAAACTAAAATAGGCTTATAAAGTCTGCCTATAATAAATAAAGATATATAAAGTTTAATTCGCCCCGTATAAGTATAAGCTTATTTATATAATAAAGAATCCGAAGCTATATAATATAATAATTACGGTAAACCTAGGTAATATAACGGTAAAACTAAAGGTTAATATTAAGGTATTTAACCTATAAGTTAATAAGAAACTGGATTAAAAGGATTATATAAGAAAAATTTAAAAGAAAATAATTTTATAAAAAAAAGGCTTTACTTACCTTATGGTGTTAACGTAAAAAGTTATTTTATAAAAGGTTAAAACCGTTTATTAAACGGTTATAAAGCTTATAATAACGTACGCGGTAACTATTTAATACGTATTTAAAAGTATATTTAAATATAAGAAAGAGCCTATCTAATAATTATAGAAAGTTTAAAACTAATATTTAAGAATAATAAATAAAATATATAAAGCGATTCTTATCCCGGTATTAAAATCCAAGGTTTTTATATTATTAATAAAATTAACTTTTAATTAAATAATCGCTTAAATAAAACTTAAAAAAGGTATAAATTTAATTACGTTAATAGGAAACGGACGTATTTATTAAAACTATAAAAAACCGCGGATAAAAAAACGTAAAAAAACGGTATTTACCTTCTTTACGGAAATTAAATTAAAATAAACCAAGAAATAGGTCGACTTAATTTACGTTTAAGAAGTTAACATAAAAGTATACGGATTTTTACTTAAAGTAAAAACGGTAAAAAAGAAAAAGGCTATAAAGGTGAAGTTAACGGTAATTACCCTATAGATTAAAAAGAGGTAAATAAAGCGTTAACGCGGATATAAAGAATTGATCCCTTAAGGATAATAATACCTGGCTTTAAATAACGATAAGGTTATTAATAAGTATTTCCGGCGTTACGGAATTATAAGGAAAAATAATAACGCGTTAATAATTTAATTCCGGATAAATAAAAACGGCTTAATTTACTTCCTTTTTATTATATATACCGGTAACCGAATTAACGTTAATTATAAATATAAATAACGGAAGTAAAACGCCATATACGTATTAATCTCCTATTTACTATTTAAGGAGTTTAAATTAAGGTTAATTAAAAGGGTAAAGATTAACGATTATTATTAAATACTTATTAATAAAAAAGGTATTAAAGCGGCCGCCAAATTCATAATAGTTACGGGCTTATTATTATAATTTAACCTAATTAAAGAAATAAATAAAATAGTTAAAGACTTAATTAAGAAATTTCGCCGCCGACTTAAGGGTAAAAAGTAACGGCGGGAAAACTATACTTAATAGGGGGTTAAAGGGGTTATAAATACCGAAGCAATATAAAAGGTAATATTATATCGGTCGGTAAAGTTATATAAATAAAATAATAATAATTTATATATCGGTAAGGATATTTAATAATATAATCGGAATTTTAAAATTTTAATATTAAATAAACTTATAAGGTAACGGAAGAACAATAGGTTTAAGGGTAACCTTTAAATGGATTTAATCGTAATATTATAGGTTTTCTTAAAAAAAACGTACGAATAAATTCTTACTCTTTAAACGGCCATAAATGCTTTTAGCCCTTAAAACGAGAATAAAAACTGGGTAAATACCGGTTTTTATTCCTGATATAATAAATATCAGGTTTATACGGTTATTAATAAAGTTAAATAACCGAGTATTAAGGAACGCCGGAATTAGCCTAGCTAGATCCGTAGTATAAATCAATCAATCAATCAATATATATATAAGTGCCGTTTCATAATAATATGCCGGCTAAAAGATAAAAAAGTAACGCCCTTATTATATATTATTACCTTTAATATAGTATTACTTTTATTATTATCAGTAATAGTTATAATATATTTAAAGCGCCAAGAATACTAAAGAAATAAAAAGAATAAATAGTAATAACGTATTAACGCCGTATTAAAATTATATATTAAAAAATTAAGAAAACCGTAAGCCGAAAAATCCCGTATTTACCCGGTTTATAATCGTAGTTTTTAACATTTAAGCTTAAGTTAAATCGCTTAAAAAACGTATCTCCGGTATTTTACCGGGGTCGTATTTTAAGTAAGTTATTATTAAGATAACGTTTATAAGAGTTACTTACGGTTTTATTTACCGGCTTTATAGGATTATATAGAAAAATTATATTGCTATATATTATAATTATTATTAATAATATATATTAAAGGTTTTTGGTATTATTTACCCTATATAAAGTCTATTTCTTATCTATATTGCGTATTATATTCATTATATACGTCTATATAATATATATAAGGTCGGCTTTAAATCGTTCTTTAAGGGTTTATTAAGGCTTATTTATGAGGAAATTAAAGAAGGGCTTATTAAGTAAATATTAACGTCGATATTACCGGTAAAGTATTTAATAACTGTTATAGTTTGGACTTCCAAGGCCTAAAGTTCTTATACCGTATATATTAAATATGCTTTTATAAATTAAGTTAATTAATAAAGGATTGAATATTACCAGTAATAAGTTTTAAGAGGGTAAATTACAAGTTATATTCGATATATTAAAAGATTACAATAAGCTTATTTAACGTAATATAACTATCTAAATAACAGAGCAATTTAAGTATTTTATAAAAGTAAATAATAAGGACTTTTTTCTTAGCTATATCGGCTTTCGTATATTTTAGGGAGTCGATTTTCTTAAGGGTCTTAATAGGGTTTAATATAAACCTTTTAATAAGTATATCGATAAAAATATCGATTAAAGTAGAAACCCTTTTAAGTATAAATCTCTTAAGGTTAGTTAGTTTAACTTTATATTATGTTTTAACCAAATTACGCGATTATAAGCTAACGTTTAACTAAACAATTTTATAGCCTTTTAACTTAATAACTTAATGGATACGATTTATAAACGTATAAACGTTATTAAGTATAAGGTTATAGGTCCTAAGCTTTTTACTTCGTTAATATATATTAAGCGTAATTATTGCTTAATTTACTAATAAATTTAATATAAAAAGGGCATTACCTATATTAAAGGCTTAAGGATTTAGTGGAGGTATAGGTGGATTTAATGGATTTGATGGATTTAATTTATCTGTCTATGGATTTATAGGTGGTAAATAAGGTTCTTTAACGCTTAATTAGCGCTATTAACTATAAAGGACTCTTATAAGTTAATTAAATTTTATATTAATAAATCCTTTAATTATTATTAATAAGTTAACGGCTTATTTACGAGTAGAACTTAGAAATAGGCCTATTTAGGCTTAAGTTAAGTTTTTAGCCTAAGCTTAAGCTTAAGCGATCTACGAGGGTCTTCAGGTAAGTATATTGTTACTATTACCACCGTTAATAAACTCGTTTTTTACATTATACTCTAAGAATGTAAATTTATTATTAATGGCCTTTTAGTTCTTCTTCCTATTCCTCGGGGGGTTCACCATTTTGAGGCTTATAAGAAGGCCCTATATTAGGGAGCTGAATGTCAAGCTATACGGTAAAGTATTACCGGAATAAGAATTTTTAAGGTCTATATAGCCACAGATACTGGGTATGTATCGAGAGCTCAAATGAGCGTTACTATATATATAACGATATGTAGAGAACCGACTCAGCTATTGCTATTATTTATTAAGAACGTATTAAGTATAATATATAATTAATGATTTAATTAGGTAGGTAACTATGGATTTAAGTGAGTGCGCGCCAAAACCCCTGCGGAAGCTACCCGCTATGCTTATGCATACCGTAAACCGTGATGCTATATATATGCAAGTGCCGTTTCATAATAAGCAGAATGAAAAATTTAAATTTATTTTTGAATTCCTGCCCTTTAAGAAACTTAATAATATAATAACCGATACTTTTAATAATATAATCGAGACTCTTAAAAAAGCCTTTTTTCCCGGTTTATTAAATATTAATCTATTCAATACTAAGAATATTATATACCCGGGCTTAATAATAATAAGAAGAATTATAACTTAAAAAATAATAATCAAGGTAATTAATAAATTAAAGAAGGATAAAGCTTTTAAACTTAATAGAATTTTAAATAAATTTTTATTTATAATAATATTATTATTTAAGGAGGTTTTTATTTATTTATTTTAAGCTTATTCTAACATCGGTTATTTTTTTATAAATTCAAAAAGGTTAAAACGATAATATTTAAGAAGCTGGTTAAGTTAAATTATTTAAAAGTAAAAGCTTATAGATTAATCGCGTTCCTTTATATATTAAAAAAACCCTTAAAATAATAATCTTAAAGATTTTTAATAATTGTATAGAAAAATATAGGCTTCTCTTTAATTAATAAATAAACATAGAAAGAAAATAATTAATGGAAATAACTTTTAAAAATTTAATTAATAACGTTTATATAATGAAGGGTTATAAAAAGAAGTCTATAATAAATTTCTTTTTATTAAATATTAAAAGAGTTTTTAATAAAGTAAACTATTAAATATTATTATATAATTTACGGAAAAAAAGAATATTGTCCTTAATTATAAAATAAATTAAAAGCTTTTTAAATAATTAAATAATATCAATTAATTTAAAATAAAAGTTAAGTTTAATAAAGCCCGTTATAATCAAGATCCCTTAAAAGATATTTATGTTCTTTGTCCTGGTTTTATTTTTAAATAGCCTGTTAATTAAAGAATTAAATAAATAAAAAGTCTATCTTAAAAATTTCGTTAAAAATATTTATTTATTAACTTATAGTACTTTTACTTATATAAATTATTTAGAAGTAAAGTAGGCTTATAAAGTTTATTTATAATAAACGAGGACGTATAAGCTTTAATTTATATTATATAAATTTGAATTTATTTATATAATTAAAAGCTCAAAGTTGTACGATATAATAATTACGGTAAATCTAAATAAAGTGACAATAAAACCGGAAGTTAATATTAAAATCCTTAATCTTTAAATTAACGGGAAGTTTAATTAAAAGGATTATATAAAAAAGGTTTAAGGGGAAATAATCTTTTAAGAAAAAGGCCTTATGTATTTTACGGCGTTAACGTAAACTATTACCTTATAAAGGCAAGGACCGTTTATTAAGCGGTAATAAACCCGGTTATAATATATATAACGATTATCTAATATATTCTTAAAGGTACCCCCGGATATGAGAAAAAGTTTATTTAATAATTATGAAAAATCTAAAACTGATACTTAAAAGTAATTAACGGCGTATATAAAATAACTCCCGTCCCGGTATTAGAGTTTAAGGTTTTTATACCGCCAATTAAGTTATCCTTTAATTAAATAATTATTTAAGCGAACTTTAAAAAAATATATACTTAATTACGATTTTAAGGAACAGACGGATCCGATTAAATTTTAAGAAATCTTAAATCATAAAGGGTAAAAATAAAATATTTACTTTTTTTATTAAAATAGAGTTAAATTAAACTAGAAAAAAGGTTGATTTAATTTACGTTTAAAAGGTTAATTTAAATCTATATAAACTTACGTTTAATATAAAAGAGGCGGAAGTTAAAAAAGTTATAAAAATAAAAACGGAAATAATTATTTTTTAAATTCTATTATAATAACTTAAACGTTAATTTAAATATAGGGATTAATCCCTTAAAGGCGTTAATACCCGGAATTAAATAATTCAGAAATTATCAATAAATATTTCCGTTATTACGGGATTATAAAAAAAGGTAATGTTACGTTAATGATTTAACTCCGGACGGGTAAAAATAAACTAATGTATTTTCTTTTTATTACGTACGCCGGTAATTGAACGGACGTTAATTATAGATACGGATAAAAGAAATAGGATGAAACTTACGTATTTATTTTATATTTATCATTTAAGGAGTTTAAAACGGGATTAATTAAAAAGGCCCTGATAAGTGATTACCGTAAAATACTTTTTATAAAATAAAGTCTCTAAGCGGCCGTACGGTCTATAATATTTATAAATTTATTATTTTAATTTAATTTTACCGGTAAAATAAGAAAGGTTATTAAAGACCTTATAAGGAAAACCCGTTACCGGCCAGGAAGGAAAAAGAAAAATAGATACCGGTTATAATAATTATATAAACCGGAAAGTATCTTTTACAATTAAAGAAATATAATAATAAACGTTTATTGGAAAGCCTTAAAAAAGACGGTAACAATAATAAGGTAAAAAGGTAATTACGATTAAAATAATAATAAGGTAAAAAGGTAATTACGATTAAAATAATAATAATATATATACCGGTAAAAATATTTAAAATATTACTTAAAAGTTTAATATAAAACGGATTTAGAAAGAGATAAAAAAGTAATAGGTTTAAAAGTAACCTTTAAAAAAACTTAATTATAATATTATAAGTTTTCTTTAAAAAAGTATATAAATAAATTATTATTCTTTAAACGGTTAAGGATACTCTATATCCTTTAAGACAAAAGTAAAAGTTAAGTAAATACCAGGTTTTTAACCTTAACGTTATAGATATCAGGTTTTTATAATTATTAATAAAATTTAATAGCCGACTATTAAAGAACGCCGGAATTAACTTAGTTAAATCCGTAATATAAATCAATCAATCAATCAATTAAATTATTATATAGATTATACAGAATATGGATATATTATATATTACTTACTTATTATATATTTTATAGTTATAAGCCCCACTACGTATACCTCTATAACGTATATTATATTTATTTGACTATTTAATTAAACAAATTAACCGTAATATTTACCATAGTTAAGTCTTATTCATATTAAAGAGGCCTTTATAAAAGGTATTTATAAGTATTAATAAAAAATAAAAATTAAGTTTATATTATTAAAAAAAGGATTCCTCTTCAAAAATTCTTTATTAAACTTCATTAATTATTGAAATAAGTAAAATAAACGTTAAATTTATAGTAATAATAAAGGATTAAGATTAATAAATCTTTATTATCCAAAATAAAGTAATTAAATATTGATTGATTGATTGATTGATTGATTGATTTATACTACGGATCTAGCTAGGCTAATTCCGGCGTTCCTTAATACTCGGCCATTTAACCTTATTGATAACCGTAAAAACCCGACATTTATTATGTTAAGAATAAAAACCGGTATCCACCCAGCCTCCACTCTCATTTTAAGGGCTAAGAGTATCTACGGCCGTTTAAAGAGTAAGAATTTATTCGTACGCTTTTTCCAAGAAAACCTATAACACTATAACCGAATCCACTTAAAGGTTGCCCCTGGACCTGTTGCTCTTCCGTCACCCCACGGGTCTGTCCAATGCTAAAATTAAGTAATTAAATATATAACTTAAGATTAAACCAATTTAAGTTTTAAAGTAAAACTTATTCTATTTATAAGACCGGTAAATCCAGAATTCATTATTAAATTAAATATAATATTAAAAAAGAAAATAAATAAGATATGAAACTTTAAAATTTATAAAAAATAATATTATTAAAGATAAGAGCTTAAATAAAAAAAATAATATAAGTCCTTTAATAAGATTGTAAATTATATTTATAATATAATTATTACCTTAAATACGAACTACCTTTAAAAGGTTAAGTTTTATTTACAGGATATATTAAGAGCTTTAAATTAAAAATCTATATTTATTAATATAATAAAGTTATTAAATATTTAATAAAAATATTTAAAACTAAAAATAAGATTAATAAACCGATAAAATATTAAAATATAGCTGGATAAATAAAGTTAAATTTATCTTTCAAGAAAAGAACTTACCCTTAAAGAAATTATTAATATAAGAATAGTATTTTCTAACTTTCTTATAATAATTGAAAAGTATATATTAATATTGATAATAATTTCGAATTATTAATAATAACAAGGTTCTTTTATTTAAAGTAATAGAATTATTTAAATAGTATATAAGGTTAAAGGACATTAAATCTTTAACGGCTTTATATTTAACTTTTAGTATTAAAGTTGAAGAAAAATTTAAATTAAAAAAACTTATATTAAAAGCGAAATAAAAGGAAATATTTAAATATCTTTATAGCTTAAAATATTATTAAGGTTAATATAATTACCTTAAGGACGATTAAGCTGGAAGGCTAATAAATTTCAGGTTTAATTTAATTATTTGAAAAAAGGAAGAAAAAAAGCTAAAAATTATTATAGATTAGAAAAAGGTTAATAAAGCCTTAAAGGTAAAACGAAATCATAAGAAAAAGAGATTTTTATTATTATTAATAAGGGTAGTGTTACCGCTACCTTAACCGAAAATAAGGGTTTTTATAATCCTTTTAATTTTAAACCCTTTCTTAGTCGCTATTAATATAAATTTTGAATCATTATAATTACTCAATCACTGTTTATTAAATCATATTTATAATAAAATAATAAGAGACAAATTCCATTAAAAGAAGGAATATATCGATAGTATAATTATACTCTTAGGGATAGGACGTTTATTCGTTATTGTATATAGATAAATCGATATTTATATTTTTACCCTAAAAGGTATAAATATTATAAGACTAAGAAACGTTTTTTATATTTTAGGATTTCATATTATTATCGTTAATATTAATCTTTTATTTAAAAAGGGTATATATTTCAATTTAAAGTATAACTGATTGTATAATAATGGTAAGACGGTAATATATATACCAAAGAACGGTCCCTTTTAATTTCTTAAAGATAATATTAAGTCAATATTTATATCTATAATAACCTTATTAAATAACGTTAAGTCAGAAATAGTAATAGAATAATATTAACTCCTTACTTATATTAATAATAATACTATTTACCACCTCGTAAGAACTATTAAGGGGGTAAAGATCATTAATAAATCAAAGGTACCATATATAAATAAATATAAAGTTTATATTTTATTAAAGGTATATTAAATTATATTATAATTATTCTATAAAGCGGAGAAGTTAGAAAAGCTTTTTTTGGAATTATTTATAATTTAATATAATTATAGTTAAGCTTAAATAAATATTAATAAGTATTTTATATTATCTATTTTAAGATAGACTTTTAAATAATATATATTTATTAATATAAATTTGAAGTTATAATTATTCTAAGGAAAGCTATTATTATTATCTAAAAGAAGTTTGATTATTAAGTAGCCTTTATACGGTTTAATAATAATAAAAAATTAAGTAATAAGTTTATAGATCTTTATTCTGAAATAAAATATTAATTAAGAACAATCAGTTTTAAATACGCCGGCTTAAGATGGGTATTGAAAATAAAACAGAAAGATTATTTCAATTAAAATAAGAACTTTACGGATTAAAGTTAATCTATCAATATATCTATAACCTCAAATTATATAATCAATAAGGTTCCTTATAAATCATATACCGGTTAAAAAGTATACTTAAAAGATATTATAAAAGAAAATTATTGAATAAAAATTTAACTTAATTATTTAAGAGCTTTTTTTAAATTTTTTATAAAATATAAAGGCATTAATATTTATAATTTTAAGTTCTTAATTAATAGAAAGTAATTTATATTAAAAATATTATTTTTAATAAAAAGGAATTTTATAATTTAACAGAAATCAATATTACTTAATTAATTTAAGAACCGTTTTTTAATATTACCATTAATATCTTAACTTTACATCTTTTTTGTATTATTATTTAAGTTCTTAATAACTTTAATACTGATAATAATGAAAATAAGGAAATATTAAAGAAACCATTAATTTCAAAAGGGAAAAAGAAGGAAATATGGATAAAATACCCGTTATTCCTTTTATTTCTATTATCCTTGAAGGGTAATAAAACCTTTCCTTTTAATAATACCGATAATTATAATAATAATTATAATAACGAGTATAACAGAGATTTATTATTAAGTAAAATACATTAATAAGTAAAGAATTTCATAAGTATAGGGAAGAGTGCCCTTAATAATATTTTAAATAACGACTTCTTTAATACTTCAGAAATATTATTAATAATAACGCCTTAAAAGAAATCTATTTATAAATCAAACTTTAATAAAGATAATATCATCGGATATTATTATACATTAGAAAAAGAAAAAGGAAATATATGCGATAGTTTTTAAATAAGTAATTAATAAAACTAATCCTTTTATATTATTTTTATAATCTTTATCCCTATTTATATTTTTTATAAGATAACTATTATATTATTGCCGATGTCGTTATTAATCCCGTTTTTAACAGGAATATAACTTTACCGGGATCACTTATTATTCAAGTTAAAATTTTATTACAAAATATTAAAATATTTTTATAGAAAAAGATTTTTAATAATAATGAATATAGAAATTGAAACTTTATAAGGAAAAAAGACTTAAATAGAAGTTTTATATAAATATGTTATTAAGGTGGATAACAAGCTTATCCCTATTATATAAATATATAAATATAGATTTAATAATAAAGGGTTCCTTTTAAACTATAAAATACGGTTATATGTAAGAGGAAATCTTCAATATACGGCCTAAAATGCGTTTATAACGATATTCATAAGTTATGTATTTAAAATTATAATAATACCTATAACCATATAGGACCTTAAGACCCGTGAATACAATATTATTAATACTTTTATTAATAATAATATTAATGAATTTATTTATTTTAAAATATTAAAAAGGTGGAAGGGATAAGCTATATTATTACTCTTATAACGGGTATTATATAAACTTAAGTAATTACCGGTTTTTTAATTCCGTTATCTATTAAATATATTTAATAAGTTAAGATTAAAATAAGTTACGGATATTAGATATCTTTTTATCAATAAGTATATTATTATGAAACGGCGCATGCGCAGGTACATAGCATCACGGTTTGCGGTATGCATAAGCATGGATGGCTAGCTCCCGGGGGTCTTGGCGCGCACACTCACTCAAATCCATAGCTACCTACCTAGCTACTCAACAATCATATCAATCATAGATATCACATTTATCACGTTCTTAACATATATAATATTCTTCTTCTTTTTTAATAATATTAACTTTATTTATAATTAACAATATATTAAAAAAATTAATAAATTTTAAATTAAGTTTCTTAAGATTTACGAAATAAAATATCTCGATAAAATATAATAGTTTCTTAATATCCGCGTTAAGCATAATAAAAAGGTCTATTAACTCCGTTTCTTTCAAGATAATTACGTAAATAGAATCATTATTAAATTCAATATATAAATAACGATAAAATAAATATGAGCATTTATAAATTATTTAGAAATTTTACTTAAAAACGATAAGGAAATAATACTATAATAAATTAATATTTATTAATAGGTTATAAGCTCGATTAACTTTTCAATAATAACGATATCTTTAAAAATAGCCTGTATATATTTAAAGTTATTAGAATTCTTAATGAACTTACTGGAATATTATTAAAAAGCAATTAATAAAGTAATAAAAAATTTAAAATAAATTAAACTCTATATTATCGTCTTTAATATATGAATTTACCGATCCCCGTACCCTTTTTATTATTCTATTAAATATGGAATTCACAGATAGTTTAAATACCCATTAAAGCTTATAAGGTTATAATTTTAATTTTTTAATAAGATAATAGATTGGAAAACCTTAAAATAAAAAACCGTTATTATTAATTTTATAGAAGCTAAGTTATATATAATATTAATAATAAGTAAAGAATAAATATAATAAAACCGGTTTTTTAAGGATATTAACTTAAACGTAAATTATAAAATATAAATTAAGTATAATAATATATAAACTATATAGATCCTTATTAACAATAATTCTTAATTTATTATTAAACTCCGTTATATAAACGTATATCGTCATTAACTCCGTTAAAAGATTTGATATAGGATTATTTACGTTAAATAAAGCTTTGCTATTATTTTTTAATAAATAATTTAATAAAAGTACTTTTATTAGCGGAGAACTCCTAAAGTTTTTAAGTTTTAAAGACCGTAAATCTATAAACCTTATTACGTAATATAATTTAATAAAACCCCGGAGATATTGTTTTTAAGAGATTTAACTTTTAGAAAATTGTAATTATAAATTAAGTATATAATAATCTTTCCCGGTTCGGTTATTTTCGCGGGTTTTTAATTTTTTCTATTTTTCTAATTTTTTATAGTAAGTACCCAGTAATAACCACCTTATAACTCTATATATATATTTGCCCGGAGCTTAGTTAACTATATTTGAAGCCCCGAAGCCGGTCGGTACATAAAAGTTTTATTGTTATAATTATTATTACTATTACCGGAATTTTTCACTTTTTTAATGTTTTCCAAAAACGCACTTATTATTATTTACCTAATACCGATAAGGCTTAAGTATAGTAAAAGAGTAACTATATAAGGATGGACAGGATCGGTATTATTACTATATTAATAATACGGTCTTAAGGGGGTATATTAACCGGTATATTGCGGGCATAAAATACGGGCAAAAAGTGTTATAGAGCAGTTATATAAGTAATATTAAGATATCCTTATAATACATATAAATACTATTATCCGGCCGTATATCCCAGAACGCCTAGTTATTTACCTATAATCACCTTTTATCTTTATAAATAGATTATCATATAGATCATACAGAATGTAAACACATTGCATAACTACTTGCTCGCTGTGCATCTTACACGAAAGAATTCAATGTCCATGGCGTCCATTTTCTTCATCATCCTAGCAAGGACGTCTTCAGTTGAAGCCATAGCTGGAAGAGGGTGCCACTTCTTCTTTTATTGAGTTTCTGGTGTTCTTGCGGAGGTTCTTGCGGAGGCTCTTGGGGAGGTTGCGGTGTCTGTAATTTTGATCGAGGAACAGGCCCTTGCTCGTCTGATACGAGACGACATGCAGTCTGCGTATGCACGTCGATGGGGAAATATATGTATGAACGATGAGCAGCGATCAATTCCATGGCTATGTTGGTGCAATAAGGGTGTGCGTATGCCAAGCAACGCGGAACAAGGTAAGCCCGATTTGTGCCAAGGAATCCTCCACTGGGGCTAAGAAGGAAGAAACGCCCGGCGATCCTGACTAAGCTACCCCGGTGACCAGTGAACTGCGGTTTCCGGATTTGGGGCCCCAGCCCCCATAGGTAGATTTCCTTCCTGCAGGTCATGATATATCCATCCTACCACCAAGCGACGTGCATGAGTACGGAAAATGACACTAAAAGTCCTGGACAACGCTAAAATCTCGGGTCGGAAAAACCATTGTCCCGGGGGGGGGGGGGTTTTTTTCCTCCTCACCTCCACTATAATGCCTATACCGCAACCCCTTAGCGACGTAACAATCCGTATAGGTATTAAGGACTGGGTATAATATTTATTAAATAATAAGTTTATTTATGAAACCTTTATTTTACCTTATAGTTTCTAAAATACCGAATAAATAAAGTATTAATTATAATTTAAACGTTAAAACTTAAGTACTTTATCTCGCGGAATACTTAATATTTATTAAATAATTAAAAACTATTAATACCGTTAAAAACCTTATAAAACTCTTATATTAATCAATTTATTATCTTAAGAAATAAACTTAAGCTTATAACTTTAATCCGGCCGTTTTACCCTTTATTAAGCTTTCTTATATTAAAAATGAAAAACGGCCAAGACGGCTTATTAAAATTACTTTTAAGATTTAAAAGAAACTTATAGTGTAATGGGTACAGAGCATGTAATGGACAAAGTGGTAAAGTGATCAATATATATATGAATGATCGTTTATCCTAAAGGGACAAACTACTAACTATATACGTATCTTATCCAAAGGATAGTATCCTATTATTATATATATGTTTATAATAAGATCCCCTTAATAATAATAAAAGCATACGTCCTCGTATTTATTTTTATTTTAAGATCGTAATGTTCTAGTTAATAATATTTAATTAACCGATTAACGTTTACTTAGTAAAGGGCAAAATAATAAATACGTTAATTACGTAACGCTTACTTAGCGAAGGGTAAGATATATTGATTTATTTAAATAACGTAAAGTACGGACGTTATTAAGAAAGGATATTATATTAAAGTATTAAGGATATAAATCGTTTATAGTTATCGATAAGGTCTTAATAATATTTTAATTATAAAAGTATTCATTATATATTATTTTCTAGTCCGTAATTAACCTATTATATTAAATATTAAGTACTTAATCCTCTACCCTTTTATATAATCCGTTTATTTAATAAACGTTTAATTTTATATTTATCCAGGTTCTTATTATCCTTATACGTAAATACCGGTAATAAATATATTAACCGAAATTCATTAAAAGGATCCGTATTTAAAGCGGGATATAATTTTAATTAAATAATTATAAAAATAAAGTAAATCTTTTAATATTATAATATATTTAATCTATATATAAGTCGGCCGACGTGTTTAAAAACCTTAAATAGCCCGATATATTATTATCCGTACTTCGGATTGCCCTTATTTAAAGGGATAGTATATCCTTTATATAATCGGAGCAATATATAATTATTTTCGTGTAAATATATTAATATATATATATAATTATAATAATATTTATTTATTATTTATATAAATACGATTATATTTATTACGGTAATATGGGACATTAAGTAAAAACGTGAAGGCAATATTATATTTATTAAATCCAATACTTTTATTGGGATAAATCCGTATAATACTTTATTTAATACTTACGTAATTACTAACGATATCGAATTATTTAAGATTAATTAAATGGTAAATAGCATTTATAATTACTTAAACGGGTTATTTATTACATAGATTATAAAGCGAAGTATAATTTTTATTATTTAATTTATTCTTTTACTTATACCGTCCGTTTACGGATAATATACCGTGGAATACAATAAATTAACGCCGAGGCGTTTAAAAAAAGATTTCTAAAGATTTAATAGGAACTTTTTATCTTTATCGGATAATATAACTTTAAGTAAGTTTTAATTAACGATCTTTAAACGTTTAATTAAAACGTTTACTTAATTAAACGCTTAAAACGTTAATCTTTTTAATATAATAATAATACGCTTAATAAATTTATCCGTAATAAATAACATAATATCTTATCCTTTTGTTAGCAGCTAGCGCCATCTCTGCGCCGGCGTTATAGTGGTACGCCATACTGCTGCGCCAAGGGAGGCCGTTAGGCCTTAGTAAAAGGCCTTGGTAAAGGGCTTTGGTAACGGCCTTAATATACGTTATTTATAAGCCGTAGCTTAATAAACGTAAAGCGGGGTAATTATTATTTTTACCTTAAGTAAAGGTTATGCCTTAATTCTTTTTAAGTTCCTTAAGAATTAATCTTATTATTAATCTAATTATTAAAGTGGTACTTAAATATTTAAACCGTAACGTTACGTCTTCTATATTTATTCTTATTAATCCCGCCGGCGTACCGTTAACGGAATTAATTTAATATTTTAATTCTTCTTTTTTATTAAGGAAAAGGTTTAACGTTATTATCGTAATAAATCCTTAATTAACTTAACGAACCTTAAAATAAGAAAGTGATATTTACCCTTTAATTAAGAACCCCTTTATTATAGTTAAGTAAATTAAAGCGGTAAAACGTTACCGTAATATTACGGCTTAATAAGCTTAACTTTTAGAATTATAATTTAAAGTTAACCGGCTTAAAATTAAAAATCGTACTTTTTAAAAGTATATATTTAACCACGTTAATACGTAATATAAGGGTTTAGGTTCCGGGATTTTCCCCCGCGTTAACCCTATTATTAAGCTTTATATTAACGGTATACTGCCGGCGGCTTTTATTTTACCTTATAAAGGTAAATCCTTTCGTCCGGAAAAACTTAAGTTATATTAAAATAAGTTTAAGGGTAAGCATTAAATATAATATATTAACTTAAAAAAATAATTTATACTTTATCTTAAATACTTCCTTATTAAAAGAAAAAAAATAGTTTTTTATTTAAGGTTTATCTTTTATAAAATTTTTAACTTATTGGATAAGGAAATTAATAGAATAAGTTATTAAGAACTTAAGGATAAACTTTTAAACTTAATAATTAATCTAAAAAACCGCCGGCTTACTTATTATAAGCGGTTTAAGGATATTAAATAATATTTTAATTAAAAAATAACGTAATTCCGTAATATTTTAAAGATTATAAAAGAGAACTTATTATTATTATTAAATAAGTTATATACTTATATATTTTTTACGAAGCTTTTAGTAAAGTTTAAAATTAAAATCCTTATAGTTAATAAGGTATTAAGAATTTAAAACGATATTATAACGGTAACGATTATATAGGAAAATAACCTAAAGCGTATTATTAATAATAATTAAAAAGTTAATAAGGGTAAATCCTTTAAAAATAAGGTATTTAAACTTAATTCCGACGGCTTAAAGTTAACGTATATCCCTATTAAAATTAATTCTTACGGTTAAAAACGTAAAGCTATATCCGAAAACTTTAACGTTATTTTTAAAGTAAATAAAAACGTTAAGTATTATATATATTATAAAAAGGGCTATTATATATCCAATTGCCCTATCGTTTTATAAAATAAAATCTTAATAATAAGCGTAAAATCCTATAAAAAGGATAACGTATTAAAAAACGATAAAGCTCCGGCGGTGTTTTAGGGTCGGAACCAATAAAAAGATAATTAAAAGTATACCCGGCTTTTATTATTAAGGGTTAAACGAGTTTCTAGGATAATCCTTAATTATTAAATATATTAATTAATATTAAAGCTTAAATAAATTTAATTTTATAAGCATATACGGTTTAATAAAACTTATAATTAACCTTTACCGTCTTACCATAGACGGCTTTTTATAATAATAAGCAGATCTTTTATTATAGCGTTTATTAATTATAATATTATTTGGTTAATAATTAAGGGCAATAAAAGTAATATAAAATACTTTTTTACGTTATTAATTAAGAAGGTTTAAACGTAATCCTTAGTTTATTAACCTTATACGCCTTATAAATAACGATTAATCCGGCGGTAAATAAATAACGCTTTAAGGTTAATTTTTATAAGTTATAAATTAATAGCGTTTATAATTTTAATTAAAATTTAATAAAGATTAATAAAATCTTTATAGTCGTTTATATAAGCATAATAACGGAGCGCTTAAAAGTACCGTAAATCCCTTAAAGTAATTTAACGTATATAAATATTATAAAAGACTCTATTAACCGGAGCGTCTTAAGGGAGTTAAGTGAATATATAGATATTTTTTCCAATAATATAATTAATACCCTATTTAAATTAAAATTAAAGAATTATATTATTAACTTAAATAATAAGGAGCTATTATATAATCTTTTATATAATTTATTTCGGATAAAGTTAACGGAGCTCCGGCGGTATCTTAAGGATACTATAGCCCGGGGTTAAATTCGTTATTTAATGTCGTTTATAAACGCTTTAATTTTTTTTATATTTAAAAAGGATAGCGGCTTTCATTTTTATATTAATTATTATAGGTTAAATACGGTTATAATTAAAAATCGACATTTATTACCCTTAATTACCGAAACCCTTAACCGGTTAAATAACTTTAAATGGTTTATTAAGTTAGACCTTAAGGATACTTATTACTGGTTACGGATTAAGTCCAGTAATAAGTAAAAAACGGTATTCCGTACGCGTTATAGTTACTTTAAGTATCTCATTATACCGTTTAAATTAATTAACGCTCCGGTAACCTTTTAAACTTATATTAACTATATTTTTATTAATTTTATTAATATAACTTATATAGTTTATTTAAACGATATTTTAATATTTAATAAGAATCCGGTAAATTATTAATATTATATTTAATAAGTTTTTAAATAACTTTATTAATTCTAGCTTTACGTTAACCTTAAAAAGTATTAATTTAATATTATTTAAGTGGAGTTCTTAGGGTTTATCGTTTTTATTAAAGGGATTTAAATAGATTAAGAGCGTATTTAAATTATTAAAGATTAATTTATCTTAAAAACCTACTAAGAAATATAAGTCTTTTTAAGCTTTATAAATTTTTATCGTCGTTTTATTTATAAATATTTAAGGATAACTAAGCCTTTAATTAATTTACTTAAGGGCAATAAGGAAAAGAAGAAGGCTAATTTATTAAAGTAAAATAATACGGTTAATACGGCGTTCCGCCGGCTCCGTGAAATATTTATTAACGCGTTATTACTCCGTTATTTTAACTTAAAATAAAGGGTATAAGTAAAGACCGATATATTTAACTTTATTATTATAGGCATTTTATCTTAATAATTTAAGGAGGATTATTAACGCTTAATTACGTATTAATTTAAAAAAATAACTTTAGAAAAGATGGGAAGGGATGAAAGAGCAAAAGTGATGAAATAGCAGGTAGCAATGGAGTGCAATTGAAGATGGGCCGCAGCCCCCATACAAGTTGGTGAGGTATAGGTTGCTTTTTATGGTAATCCGTTATACCCTTCCTTTTTCAAGTGTGTATGAATCGATTCCACCCTTAGTCAGCCCTTTTGGTGTTTTTCTTCCTTTATGCACCCATCCGCAAGTTTGGTGTCTTCCATGCTCTCCCCCTTTCCAACTTTTATTAAATAAAATTATAAAACGTATAATTAAAAGCTTTTCATTATCGTTATAGCGTTTAAGTAATAACGATATTACTTAAAAAAGAACCTTAAAGTTATTTAAATATAAATAAATTATAATAACCTTTAAAGGTTTATAAAATAGCCGGCGTTAAGCCTATATTAAGTTAAATAAGCCTTAAAACTTATTAATTATAACTTTAAAATATTTTATTATTAAAGTAAAATAAACCTTATTAATCCTTTATTAAGACGTTTAAATTATAAAAGAGTTTTATTTTTTAATATTACCTTATTATTTACTTTATAGAATAAGTTCGTACTTTAATCCGATAAGTCGGCGGAACGCCGGCAGACGGCGGTTATTAACTATTAATTATTACTTACTTTAAAAGGTATTTAGGTTATTATCCCGTAAAAAGAGATTTAATAGCTACTTAAAGGGCCTTATAAGGAATCTAGGCCGATTAAGTTATTTATTAAGGATCTATAGGTTAACGATACGTTTATATATAAAATTAAAGACGATAACGTAACGCCAATATATTCTCGTTAAGGTCGTAATAATATATAAAAACATAATCTTAATAGCCTTATTACCTATAAGGGCTATATATACGTCCCCTAAGATAAAACGGTTAGAAAAAAGCTAATTAATAAGTATTATAATGATTTATTAACGGGTTATTTTAAAGCCAAAAAAACTTACGAGTTTTTAAGCCGTAAATATCACTGGAACGGCTTAAAGGTTTAAGTTAATAATTATATTAAAACGTACGATACTTACTAAAGAATTAAAATACCGTATTACCGCCTTTACGGTGAATTTACTTTACTCCTTTAATTAGCCGTACCTTAGAAGAAATTCAGTATAAATTTTATTATTAACTTACCCGTAAATAAGGTTAAAAGTAGCGTTTATAATTTAATTTCAATAATTATAAATAAGTATATAAAGATATATAAATACCTCTTTATTATAAAATAAATCGATATTATTACGTTAACGGATTTTTTCTTTAAAGAAATCGTATTACGCTATAATACGCCGGCTAAAATCGTAATTAACCGGGAATCTTTATTTATTAATAAATTCTAGGGTTTAATATATTATTATATGAAAATAAAGCATAAATTAAATACCGCTTTTTACCCGTAAATAAATAATTAAATAAAGCGTTAAAATTAAAACTTTAAATAATATTTAAGTACCTTTATTAACTTTAAGTAAATAAATTAAATAAAATTATTCTTTTTAACCGAATTTACTTATATAAATTCGGAATACTTAACTTTAAGCTATAGCCCTTTTATAACGATATATAATTATAATCTAAATATTTATTTTAAACTTAAGGATAAACTTATAAAAAAGGAAATATTTATAATAAAAAATAAAGTTAAAATATTATATAAAATATAATTAATATTAATAAACCGATAATGTTATATTATTAAATTAAGTTAAAAAACGTATAATAAGAAATATAAGTTAAAATTATATAACGTTAACAATTTAATAATATTAAATATTAAAAACCTTAAATTAAAATAATTAAATAAAAAGCTTATACCCCGATTTATAAGACCCTTTAAAATTAATAATAAAATTAGAATATAAACGTATTATTTATTCTTCTTTATTACTTATTAAATATTCCTTATTATCCATATTTTTCTTTTAAAGTTTTATTATACTTACGCCGGCGATTAAACGGTAAAGGCTATAATATAAATACTTAAATTAATTAATAATAAAAAGGAATAAATAATTAAAGAAATTATTGATAAAGTTAAAAGTAAAAAAAGCGTTTAATATTAAGTTAAGTAAATTAATTAAGGCTTTAAATATAATTAATAAATATTAAAAACGGACTTAAAGTACTCTTAAGAATTATAAAAATAATACGACGAAATAACACGGAATAAAAGGAAACGTAAATAAGGTTAAAACGTTATAACGGCGGAAATTATATATATGGTTAATAACTATATATATAATTAATACTATAATTATTTAGCCCTTATATATTATCCTTCCGTAAGATTATTAGAGTTTAAGCTTTAATTAATAACTTTATTTATTACGGATATTACGTATGCGGATAAGTTAATATTACGGAAATAATTATCTTTATTATAATATTATAATTAATAAGAATAACTTTAATAATAGTTACGATAATGTTAAAAAAGGTAAAGAAGCGTAAACGTTAAATTATAAGCGCTTAATACGCTATTAAGGAAATATTAAGTAAATAAAATTAAAAAGGTAAAGTTATTTAAGGTAATAAAAGATTAATAAGTATATTTTATTAAGTTTACGTTAATATATTGGTAACTTATAATATCGTTTACCTTATTACTTTTTAATAATATATAGATTATAAGCGCTTAATATTTAGCGTTATTAACTTTAACGTTTAACGTTAAACTTTAATAATATTAATATATAAAAATAAAAGAATAATCTATAGCTCCGCGTTAACGCGGGCTTTGTCCTTTTATAAATAGGTTAATAAGATTAAGGATAAATATAAAGGCGTTATATTTTTTTTATCCTTTTCCTCCTTTTTTTTTGGCTTTTTTTTCCGTTTTAATTAAAGGTTTTTCCTTAATATTATTCGCCGGAAAAGCTTTTTAACTCGATTCTAAGATATTATTCCTAGAAGTTAAGGCCGACCCCTTAAATAACGCCGTTAAAAAAAATATAACCTTTTCTCCCTTTTCTTTAAATAAGTTAAAGTCCGTATTTCCCTCCTTTTTTTTATTTTTTAAATTATTAGATATTATAAGTTTAAGGTTCTATCTCCTTACCCCGGATATAGGGTCGGGAAATAAAGAATAACTCCCCGACGGAATCGACTTTTATAAAGGGTTTAAACCCTTTATATTAAGCCGATTTAATTATTAAATATTAATACCCGTTACCTTATTATTATATTATAATTTACTTATTTATTTTTTAAGCCGGATAATTTTTTTTCCGCCGCTTTAACGTAAGTAATAAGTACCTTTTCCTTAATTTAAAGGATTAATATTTCCTCCTTAATTTTTAAAGTAACTTAACGGAGCGTATATTCCGTCCGACCGGTAATAATTAACGTTTAATTAATATTTAACTAAAAGGCTTTAAAATCCTGAAAAATTTTATTACGTTTTTATATATACCGGGCTTACGCCTTAATAAACCGCGTACCGATTAAAGGATACTTACGTATTTATTGAATTACCCGGGATTATATTTAATCCGGAAATTATATATATATTAGAATAACGGCGGTTTAACGGCATAAGGATATTTATAAAAAGGTAACGGGAAAAGTATCGCTTACGGCGATATTATAAGTAAAATAACGGGTTACGTACGTAACGTAGTTTACCCTATAAAAAGTAAATAAAGTAAAGTATTATTATATTTATTATTAATATTATATTTACGTTTACGTTAATAATACATTAACGTAAATTACGTTATTTAAAATCGATTAACTTATATATAATATTAATAAACGAAATAAGCGGACTATTAATATAAATAAAACGCCCGTATAATATTAACGTTATTTATTATAATAATAATATAAATAATAAGGGTATATAACTATACGCGTATTAACTTATAAATACTTATATAAACCCTTAATATATTATATTTATAAGAGTAATTAAAACTATTAAGAAAAAAAGAAAAGAAGTTTAAAATAGAATAAAAACTTTATTATAATTATATACCGTTTTTACGATAATATTTACCTTTATTATAACGTAGTAAATCAATAATAAAGCTTTAAGTAATTATTAATTAATACCGTAAAGACTCTTTTTCCACTTATTTTTTCCTATTGGGTTTTATAAAAAGGTTTTTAATAAGCTTTATAAGTTGCGTTAATTAACCGTTAACGTAAAGTACCCCTATTATATTATTATTAAACAGATACTATTATACTTATATATATACTTAAGGACTCTTTTTTTATTTATTTTTTTCTTATTAAGTTTAATAATAAGTTTTTAATAAGCCTTATATTTAACTGGCTTTATACTAGCTTCTTAAATATATCTCTTTATACCTTAAAGATTAACGTATAAAGGGGGAGATAATTATTAATAGTTAATGTTATCTTTACGTTAACGCTATAATAATACGTTATATTATTACGTTAAGGTAGGCCGTTAGGCCTTGGTAAAAGGCCTTAATAAAGGGCCTTGGCAACGGCTTTAATATACGTTATTTATAAGCCGTAGTTTAATAGGCGTAAAACGGGGTAGTTATTATTTTTATCTTAAGTGAAAGTTATACCTTAGTTCTTTCTAAGTTCCTTAAGAATTAATCTTATTACCAATTTACTTATTAAAGTAGTACTTAAGTATCCAGACCGTAACGTTATGTCTTCTATACCCACCTTTACTAGTCCCGCCGGCGCACCGCCAGCGGAGTCAGTCTAACACCTTTAATATTAATAAGTAATATTATAATAAAGTTAATTATAAACGTATAAAATAAATAAGGGATAATATAAATTAATTATAAACTTTTATATAATTTATAACGCTTCGTTTAATAAGTTAAATAAGCGGGATAATACCGGATATATAATCTAAGGTAATAACTTAATCAATAAATATATTAAGACGTTAAAATAATTTCGAAAGATTATTAATAATTTAAATATATTACTTTATATATAAAGTTAAAGATATCCTTAATTACGGACGTTAATACGTATAAACGTTGTAAGCCGGATAACTTATTTACATAATAGATTAAATTATCCTTTTATTTATCCATTATACTGAGACGCTTAATTATAAGGTGATTATCTATTTTTATTTCTGATAAAATAAGTAATCCTCTTAGAATAAATGATTATAGCTTTAAGATAAATAATTACGATGAAGACCTTATTATAAGGCGATCCCCTTTTTTATTTATAGGTTGATTATTTATCCTTAATAATTACTATAAAATACCGTCTTTTATTCCTGGGATAAATAATTATAATAAAGGTCAATAGTCTATCCTTAGAATAGGTAATTACTATAACTTTAATATTAAGATAAGTTACTTTAATAACGGGATAAGTGATTAAGGCCTTAATGGCTTCGATAATAGGATAAATAATTAAGGCCTTAATAAGACTTATATTATTCTGATTTCTTTAATTATATAAATAAGTAAATCTGTCGGAGTTTTAAGTAAACGCAGTTTATTCCCCCGGATAAACGGCAGTTTAATACCGTCCTCAATAGATAGACTATCGTTATTCTTTAATTATATATTAACTTTTTTCCAGAACTCGTCTTTTTAATATTTATCCAGGATATTTTTAAGGAACGTTAATAATATCTTAATTATAATTACTGAAAATAGCGTATTAACGTATAATTTATTTAGCTTATAGTAATTATCCGTATTATTATTATTTAAACTTATAAGCCGGGATAAAGCGTTAAGGAGGATATACTTTTTATTAAGTTTATACCGGACGTTTAATCGGAACTATTATAAGAACTATAATAAGCGGATATAGCGATTATTATTCTGTACCGTAAATAACGTAATTATAATGCTTATATATTTTATTATATTTAATATAATTAAGTAATCTATTTAAATTACTATTTAATATTAAGAGGAATTTATTAAATATTTTACTTTTTTATTAACCTATATAAAGTCGGTAATCTCTAATTCTATAGATTAATAATAAGTCTCTATAATAAATAGTATTCTAAAAAGGAATATAATTGATTTAATTATTATACGGATAAGCTATTTCCCTTCTGGGATAATATACCTTTCCTTAACGTAAAAGATAATAATACTAAAATTAAATATTTTTAAAATATCTAAATCAATCTATAGGATACGGCCCGGGTTAAAGTATATAAGGACGTATAGTTATAAAAGTACGTCTTATAATAAGCGGAAGGATTCCTTTTTTAACGGTAATATAAATATTAATAATTATATAACGGATAAATACGCTTTACGTTTATTTCTTAACGGGCTATCCTTAAGTAAGGCTATTTTAAATTTCTATAAAAACTGTATTCGCTATATATAATAATAAATACGATCCCGTAAGTACCCTATCAATCCCAAGTAATATTCGAGGTTACCGAACGTAATAAAATATTTTAATAATTATATTACCGTAAGTTTTTCTTCCGATATTAATAATCTTAATAAATTTACCTTTTATCTTAATAGTAAAACGTTAAAGTATCCGAAAAACGTCTTTATCGGTAAAAGGGAGATATTATATTTACGTAGAAAAGTAAATAATCTCCGTAAATTAAAAACGTATTTAAATAACATTTTTAACTTAACGATAATATTATCGATATACGTTTTTACGAAATCTTTAATTAATTATAATATTTCGTTAATTTATTATTGGATATATATAACGGAATTTAAATAACTTATAATCGGAACGTTGAATATTTCCTATCCGCGGTGGGTTATAACCGTAAGTAAGTATTTAATAAACAAATAAGTACGCCATTAATAAAAGAAAGAAACTGCGTTTATTATTAATAGGTATTTATAGCCATTTAATCGAGAAATTACCTTTAATTATAAAAAGACTAAATATGTATCTAGTATAAGCAGCTCGTTAAGTCCTCGGATATTTATTACCGTACGGCCCTTACGTTATCCGTTTAGAGTATTCTTTTATACTATAAATACCGGGTAGCTAAAAGGCGTCGGCTATTCTATATAGGATAATCGACTTTACTTATATAGTTTATTAAACGTTTTATCTATAACTTCTCGGTCCCTTAAACTTAATAAATATACCTTAATCTTATTCTTAATACGTAATTCTTAATTTAATTTTAAAAATAATTCTATTTATTTATCCTCTAAAAAATTTACGAACCCGTTATCTTACCAGATAGTTAAAAATTTATTTATGAGGCTTTTAAATATTATCCGTATTAATTAATTTCCGTATATTATAATTTTATTATTTAATCGTTATTTATATAATCCTGTTTTCTTAAGATACGTAATAGAGAGTAAAACGGTAATAGTTATTAATTTAGTTATTAACTTCTTTATCCAGCTTTTTATTCTTAATTTTTAAGGTAAATAACGAGTTATGTTAATAGCGTCCGATTAAAAGCAATTCTCTTTATTAATACTATTAAGGATACCGAGTACTTATTTACGCTTTATATATACGGGGTAATCGTGCTCGTTTTTAACCAAAACACCCTTAAATAAGTAATCTGCCAAGTACGTATATAAGGATAAGGCCTTATATTATATTAACTTAAAGATAAAATTACGGTCTTTAGGGATAATAATTGCTTTAATAAATAGAATCTTAGACGAATATAATAAAATAATTAAGTAATTTTTCGTTTAAATAAATAATTTAAAATGCTTTTTACGCTATTAAGTAACGATATCAATTTATATACTATTTCCTATAATAATATATCCTTATCTGATATTCAGGATAATAATTTCCGGACCTATAATATCGTTACCGATTAACATTTTTACGCGGAAATTATTTATTAAGTATAATTCCCGTATTATATTAAAGAATACCTTTTAATTATCCTTTATACCGGGTAAATAAAAGGTAATAATAATATACTTATTAATATTATAAAACGTAAAATTAATGCTTTTAACGCGTAAGGATATTATTATTTTAAAGATTAAAATATCCGGTATTTATTCCAATAATTATATACGGTTAATTAAATTTATACCGTAACCATTATTTAGATATATAAAAACATTCTTTAGGTATAAGGTTAATTGGATAGTTACTTATATATAGTTTTAGCTTCTAAAACTTAAGCTAGTATTTATACCTTCGTTTAACGCGGTTAATAAAATAATCAGAATATCCGCGGATATTAAGTTTATTTATATTATAAGTTTATATAGAATATCACCTTAAAAGGGGCCGGTACTGGCAATCGTTAATAAGCTTTAAGGGGGGCCGTTATTAATAGTTGCCGGTAACGGCCCTAACCGGACTAGGCAGTTACTTTA
Organism: Niebla homalea; assembly: GCA_019925105.1. Lineage (NCBI taxonomy): Eukaryota > Fungi > Ascomycota > Lecanoromycetes > Lecanorales > Ramalinaceae > Niebla > Niebla homalea. The sequence goes on along the minus strand of JAHGAU010000043.1, from coordinate 144,465 downwards.
TAAGTACTTATAAAGCTTTATTCTTAAAGGGAAGGATACGTAATAGTTATTATACTTGGATGAAAAATTAATAAAGCCTATAAACGCTTTATATTATTTTTCGGGTAATCTATTATTATTATAATAAATATTATTATTAAAATTATTTTATCCGATATATAAGTCGTCCGTATCCTGTTAATATATATTATTTAATTGCTAATCGTTATTCTTTTATTCGGCTAATATTATTAAATCTTATCCTTATCCGGACGCGGACGTATTTTTAATATTTTTTTTAATTATTAATAAATATTTAATAAACGGATACCTTTAATCGGCTTATTTTTTATATAAATTAATTTCCGCGAAATCCTCCTTAATTTAATCGGTTTAAATATTTATTATTCTGTTAATATAATAAACTATACGCGTTTAAGGGTACTATAATAATGAAAGGTAATTTTAGATTAACGATCTGCTACTAGGGACGTAATATATATTATTAACTTAACTATTATAAACGGTTATTATTATTTTAATAATTACTTTAATAATTACTTTAAAAAAGCGCGTAAGGAAAACCTTAATTATAATAATTATAATTAAGCTACAAATAGAAACGGTTTTAATATAGATAATAGCCTCCTTAATTATTATTTCGTTTTCGCGATATAAAATTATTATATTAACCTTTATTTAATATAAAGATATTACGTTTTTTATCTTTTATAATGTTTAAGAAAGCGTTTATTTTACTATTAATTATAAATATAAACGCGGATATTAACGTTAACGTTATAGGTTCTTTTAAATAAATGCGGAATTTAACGTTTATCTTTATATATATAAATAAGAGTTAATTATATAGTAATATCTTTATTACCCGTATATAACGGATAATATTATATATAAAAACTTATAATATCTTGTTATTACGTATATTAACTATACTATAATCCAATTTATTTAACGCCTCTATAACGTTAATCCCTTATTCCTTAAATCGATTAATTAAGGCCTTAATTTATCGTTTAAGGGATGTTTTTCACAATAAGTTACGTTTTAATTCGCTTAATTTAATAAAATATTAAATAAAAGCCTCGCCGCGTAAGTAAAAGTTAATTTATATACGAATAATATCCTCCAATTCTATTTTAATAATATTCTTTAAATAATTTATTTAAATAAATACGTCCCGATAAAAACTATACCGTTTAAAGTTAATAATTAATTTATTATTGTCGGTAAAATATACCGGATTAAAATACTTAAGCGTTTCGATTATATTCTTAAATATAAAAACCGAAATTCTTAATAATCCTTATTTATTATATTTACCCGGTAAACCTTATTTTTATCTTTACTTTTAATTCGTTTTATCTTAAATACGGTTAACGGTAATATTAATTAATTTAATAATTATTTATTATAGCCTGGTTTTATTTATAATTGATATTGGCCTTTATTAATCTCGATTTATCAAAGGACGATTAAATTATTTACGGCGGGCTTATTCTCTATATACCGTAATCTTAATAAAAATATTTAATACCGATAATTTTAATTAATCGGATTATAACCCGGGTTCTGGGGATAACGATAATATTAACGCTATTAATTACTTTATATAAAGCCGGCCGATCATTAATTTAACGTTTTAAATAAAGGTTTTAAATACCTTTTTAAAAATATGCTCGCTTTCCGGTTACTTAATAAGGTAAGATAATTGCTCCGGTATAGATCGAAATACCACCTTAACGTTTTTATCGGATAATATTTTTATTTAATTTATTAATATTGAAAAATAAAAGTATTTTATAATTATTTTAATAATTAATACGGTAAATATCTTTATAAAGTTCTTATAAATATTTATTTTAATAAATTAAATAATTTAATAAATAGTTTAAATAGTATTTTAATTTAAGGATAAAATATTTTACTTTAATAAAGTAATAGGATTAAGATAAAGTTAATCCGTTAATTTAATTATTATAATAAAACGAATAGGATTAAGCTACTTATTTAGGATATTAATCCGGTACGCAATATAAAAATAAAGAAATCAGAAGTATAAATATTTAAGAGAAAAGAATAATCTAAAAGTAAACAATAACTTCCGTTTATAAATTTAAGTAATTATCTTACGGCAAGTATAAGATACTTTTATTCCGGTAGGTTAAAGGATAAAAAGGATAAAAGGTACTCGTTATTTTATAATTATTAAATAGCGGTTAGAAGGTTTTTACCGTTTTTAAACGTTTTATAAAACGGACGTTATCCTAGGGTAAATCGATAATATTAAGGATAAAATAGGTATTAAGATAGGCGATATTTACTATCCGGTAATAAAATATAATCTCTTTCTCTTAATAATAATATTATAAGAATAAGTATTAATGAAAAGCTCGTTTAAAAGGCTATCTATCATAGCTAAATAAACTGCGCGGACCGGGTTATCTTAATAAATAAAACAATATCCTTTCGTTTAAGATAATATTTAAGAGGATAATAGGACCGTTAAATAGTTATTTAGTATTTATGGTTATTACTACTATACTGTAATGGGTATAGAGTATATAATGGATAAAGTAATAAAGTAATTAATATATATATAAATGATCGTTTATCCTAAAGGGACAAACTACTAACTATGTACGTGTCCTATCCATAGGACAGTGTCCTATCACTATGTACATGCTCGTGACATATAGCTTACGTACGTAAAAACCGCAATTATAAAGAGATAATAACGGCTTAATATAAGTACTTATTAAGCCTTGTATTAATTATTTCTTTAAAAGCTTTTTATAAATTTAAACTTAAATCCTATAAAATATTAAAGAAATTAATATTTATACCCGTAATATTAAAAGACCGTTTTACGTAAATAATTAAATATAAGAATTAAACTTTAAAGGATTAAAAGAACGTTATTTAAAGTAATAAAATAAATATTATATTAAATACTTAACGGGGTAAAATATAAGTTTAACGATTTATAAATAAGGTCTTTATTACTATATATATCCGTCGTAAAATATTAAAGAATTCTGAATTTATATTTTAAAGTTACTTTAATTATTATTATAAAGGCTTTTATTATATTTAAGAAACCGAGATAGCCGTAGAAAAAAAAGAATATACTTAAGATCTTAATATACTTAATATAAGGCTTAAATTAAAGAAAAAAGCTGAATAGGAATTTAATACCGTAATACAACAGATAGCTTTACGTAATAAAAGTGGCCCAAAACCTTAATGGAGAGTTATGGCTAATATAGGCAAAGTAAAGGCCTATCCCCCCCCCTTTCCGTTATTAAGCTGACACCGTAAAGGTAATACGGAGTAGTAAAAAAGGGGGTATTAACTAGTACCGTTATTAAAAAAAGATACTTATGCTTAAGCTTATCCCTTTTACTTATAAGTATTAAAAAATTAAGCCCGGAACCATAATATAAGAAAATAAGGCTTTTATTTATACTTTAAAATATTAAAATATTATCTTTTAGCTTTTTAATATTTTACGTTTACTATAATACGGTAATTTACCGGATCTTAATATAATTAAGTTTTATTAATTATAAATAAAATAAAAAACGATTTATTATAATACCCCTTATATATAAGCTAAAGTAAAGAAAGTATAACTTAAAAATTAAAATTAAGTATCTATTTAAGATTATATTTAAACTTAAATTAAATAAATACTTTATTATATTTAATAAATTATCGATATTAAAGGTAATAATATATACCGTAAGGATAAAAAGGGTAATATAATTAAGCCGTATAATTCTAAATAACGGCAGGCTGAATATACGGGTATACGGAAGTTTTATAAAGTATAAACCCGGTCTTATAAGCGCTTATCAAGCTTAATTAAATAAGGTAATAGTAATAAACTTAACTTAATCCTTTAAAGCCTTATAATCGACGTTTTAAGCCTATTATGGGTAGTGTTTTAAGTGTAAGTGTTAAAGACTGAAAAAAAAGGGGTGTACCAAGCCCCGGAAAAACCCTTACCCGAGATTTTAGCGTTGTCCAGGACTTTTAGTGTCATTTTCCGTAGTTTGCTTTTCTTGACCCTGGTGACTCAAAAACGCCGGGGTTTTTCTTAGTCATCCAATGTGCCCGCCACAAACTCTGCGCACAGTGTTCGTTGCTTCCTTTCTTTTATTTTATTAACAATATTATAAATCCCTTGAATCCTTTAAATAAGATCGGGCTAATCACTGGACCACCTCCGCCGCCCAACGTAATTAACTCCTTAAATACGTAGCTTAATACGTTAAAAACGTAAAAGAGGGAGAGGAAGAAAAAGATAACGATAATAATAATAAAGAATCCTTAACTTCTAAATTAGAATTTAAGATATTTTTTATTTTTAACTTATTTACGATATCCTTTTAATCGTTTATTTTAAATAAATTAAGTATAATTAACTTATTTACTTTTCATACCTTATTAATAACGTTTAACTATTTTATTTATACTTATAACGACTTAAAAGAATAAGAAAATTTATTAATTAATAAATTAATTATAAAACGTATAATACCCGTAAAATATAGTTATTAAGTTTTTTAAAAAAAATTTATTAATAAAAAATAAAATAATACCGGAATAAATAACCTTAATAATAAAAATGAAATTATAAAACGTAAATAAGCTACGGTTGTTATTAATATTAATCCTTATAACTTCCTTATATATTAATAAAATATTTAATAAAATTATTCTACGTTTAAAACTTTTAAAAATCTTAATAAATAACGTAATAATAATAAAGAATAAATTAATTAAGACTATAATAAATTAAGCTTAAAACTTAAACAAATACTTAAATTTACTAAAATATTAAAAGCTTAAGTTTATGCGGGAATAATAATATTAATAAGATAATACGTTGGTTATTTAATAGTAAACTTGGCCTTAATACGTCCCGATCTATCAGATTTTATATAATTATTGGTTATAATATTATTATTAATAATTTAATACGCCTGGCTATCTATAAATATTAAGGACTATTTAAAAATAAATATTTTACAATTAACCTTATATATTCTATTATTTATAAGGTTAACTTACTTTATAAAGTCCTTTTCTTTTATAATATTAAAAAACATAATAAAGTATCTAATGGTGTTAAGTTTTATAGTATCTCCCCCTTTATTATTTCGTTTTTTTTCTAGAAAAAGCGAGATAAAGAATCGATATTTTTAAGAAAAAGCTATATTATCTTTTATTACTTATTGATCGATAGAAGTAAAAGTAGCGTACGTAACCTTTAACGCTATTAATAACTCGATCCAAGTTTGCCGGGATTAATATTTTAATACAAAAGGGGTTTATTATAACGTTATAAGGAGAATTGCATCCCTAATAATTAATTAAAGATACTATATTCTATTATTACCGCAAAGAAAGAAGACTATATTTATATTATCATAAATAAAGTTGGGTTTATTAATAATAATTAAAAGAAACCTTTTAATTAATTACTTTTTATCTATATATAGATTAATAATTATATAAATAATTATTACATTATAATATTTAAAAATATAATTTATACTTTATTAAATATTAATAAGAATATTTAATACTTAATTTTATATTAATTTAATTAACTTATTGTATTTATTTATAATATATTATTTAAAGTAAATATTATAATAAGATTCTAAAGTTACTTAATCTTTTAATACTTAATAAGATTTGCAATTATTTAAATATTCTAAAAATAACTTTATATTTAACTTTAATTGATTTAAATTGATTAATATATTAAAAAGAGATTTTATTAAATAAGCAGACGCTTTTAATAATAAAATTACGTACGTTTATATATTAAAATTAAGTTCTAAAGGCTTAATAATTACTTCGGGGTATTTTCATTTATTAAATATAATATTTTAAAGTAAAAGCTTTTCCGGGTTTATTATAAATCTTAGATTATTTTTAACTTTATAAATTTAATTTAATTTAATTAAAACCTTAATTAATATAGCTATTATTAATAATCCTTAATTAATAAATAACGTATTTACGTAATTTATAATAAATAGCTTTTAATTTAAATAAAAACGTTAATTTATATAATTATTACGTTATAGGTTAAGACGTTAATTACGGTTAAATCATATATTGTAATTATAATTATTAATGATGGCATTTAATATTACTTACTATATAAAAAATAATAAACTTAATAATATTAATTATAAATAAATAAATTTATTATAGTTATAATATTAATTATATTATATAGATTAAATTTAAGTTTTAATGTTCTTAAGATTCTTAAGGAATTAAAAGAAAACTTTATAAAATAACTTTAAAATAAGTAAATATAAATTATAATATTTATTTTTATATATCTTAAACGCTTAATTAAAGTTATAACTTAACCGATATATATAATAATTGATTTTTACTTTAACATATTACGATAAATATACTTAATTTAATCGATTATTTAAAAATTTAATATTCCGGAATCTTAAATTAAGTAATAAATAATACCTTAATAAAGAAAAGTTATTAATTTAAAAGTAAATATAAAGTTTTTCCGTTTATTATTTATAAGCTATAATATATTATAATTATAAATTTTATGAAATTTTAATAAATTTATAAAATTAAAAATTATATAATTTTTTATAAGCTTATTATTTTAAATAAGGATTTTAATTTTATTAATAAATATAAAAACGTTATTAATACCGTTAAAATAATTTAATTCTTTACCTTAAAAGTGGTTTTTTTCCAAGGTAAATAATATAAATATAGATTTCTTTTCTTGTTCTTTAATTTTATATTTTATTTTAATATATATTATTAAGATCTATTAAGTATAAAAGATTTTAACGATATTATTCTTTTAAAAGTATATGTTTCTTTTTAAGCTCTGTGATTTTAACCTACATAATATCGAATGAGTTTCATATCCATAACGTCCATCTTCTTTATTATCCTAGTATTGTCTTCAGGTGAAGCCATGGCTGGAAGAGGGTGCTACTTCTTCTTTCTATAACCAAGTTTCTTGGGCTCTTGCGGAGGCTTTTATACAGGCTCTTGCAGAGGTTACGGTATTTATAATTTTAATCGAAGAATAAAGTCTTGGTTATTTAATATTAAACGATACGCAGTCTGCGTATGCTTGGTGATAAAGTAGTATATATATGAATGATGAATAGCGATCAATTCCGTAGCTAAAGATGAGTGTAGGCATGCCAAGCAATGCGGAACAAGGTAAGCCCGGTCCGTGCCAAGAAATTCTCCAGGGCTAAGAAAGAAGAAACGTTTTGGGGGAATTTGCTGTATTTGCTAGTGTCTTGGCCCTTGGCCCCCATAAGTAGATTTTGCTCCCTGCAGGTAGATCCTTCATGCATCATCCATCCTACGGTGCTACCACCGAGCAACGTGCATCCGTAGTCTTGCTTTTCTGGTGACTTAAAAACGCCGGCGTTTTTCTTAGTTATCTAATGTCCCCGCCACAAACTCTGCGCACAGTGTTCGTTGCTTCCTTTCTTTTGTCCTGTCGGCGATACCATGAATCCCTCGAATCCCTCACTACTGACGGGCTTCCACCAATGGCTGGTGTCCCCACACATTCTTCTTCTTCTTCATCTTCCTGTCCTTGTCAGCCGTTGGATGAATCCCATCCTGAATTGGAGCGCATCTCAGAGGCTCCTGATCTACAGCGGCGGTTGACAGGCTATGAGAAGGTCTTGCGTGAGATCATTCAAGGAGACGAAGAGGCTCAGGATATATGTGCACAGAAGGTTAATGTTGCCAATCATCGAGCAATCCATGCCGTCTGCGTTATACGACATACGATCAACACCGACTGACTCCAGCTTTCCTAGATCTCTGCCATCTGGCGGTATATCCGTCATCACGAACCCGACACCCCCGAGTTCCAGTCCTGGCGCAGTCATGTCGCAGAGACGCTTTCCATACCTGAAAGACTCGAGCGCTTCGAGAAGTATACTGCAAGGAAGATGGATGGTCTCACCCGAATCAAGAAAGCGTGGGGAATCGAGCTTGACGAGGTGTTGGGGAGCTTCCGGCCTCCCTCCGGCTGGACGGCCAACCAAATCAACAGTCTGGCAGCCCTGGCTAAACGCCATGGAATGCATGATGCCCGGACGGCGCTGGCGGCAAAGGTGAAAGAGCGGTCGGAGACACCGCCCGGTCAAGGCCACACGGGCATGTGTCGAAGTCCATGGCTCCAAACGTCGGACGTGAAAGATGTCGGAATTGCATTGAATGTGAATATCCAGAAGACCCTCCAGAGGACCCATCCCACCAAGGAGCAGGAGCCGGAAGACCATCCAGCACCTTCTTTACCCTTGGATGACGGCAGTCCTGAGGACGGTGACCGACTGGCGCGGGTCTCCATGAGAAAGAGAAGGAAGATCAAACATGATGGCAATCCTCCTCCCTTCCCGTTTCATCATCCCTCAACGAAGATTCGGCCACAATCGAGCTCTGAGACCCCGAGGTCCGAGACCCCGAAGCCTGAGAAAGAGGAAGAAGAAGAGTCCGCTGGTTCGGAAGGTCGAAAGATGACTGGCGAGGACGGAGCAAAACTCGCCAGTCCAGGAGAAAACCATGGTGATCATTCTTCATCTCCTGCGTCTCCCATGTCACGCTTGAGCGGTGAAAAGAGTATCGACAAGAGTATCGACATGAGCATCGACATGAGCATTGAGATACCTCGTAGAGACATGGACTCGACGACAAGGAGTGGGGATCCTGGGAATCCCGATCATGCAGTGTCCATCAGTGACCGGTTCTCCCTTACTCCAACGCGCTCGCCGCCGCATTCGACGTCTACTACTACTACACCCTCACATCTACAGCCTTGGACTCCACAGCCTGATTCAATGGATGCAGATTGTGGTCCGTCCGCAGATGACACGACGCTCTCATTGCGGCGACAGATGCACGAGATTGACCCTGACCCAAACCCAACCTCATCAATGGACAAGTTCGGGCTCGCGACTCCGGACAGTGATGACCAAAAGGACTCCATCTCGCCTACGCCCGAGCTGATCGACCTGACAGCCAACTATGACGGCCCAGGTGGCAGCTCTCCAGCATGTGTTCCAAACAAATCATTATCATCATCATCATCATCATCCCGCACGGCTGCAGACGACCTCCAACCAAAGCAACAACTGTCCAGCGATGCTCTGAAGCTCGTCCTGACCGCGATCACACATCACGGCGATGGCTATTGCATCTTCGATCCACTATGGTACAACATTGAGGCCGAGCGTCCACGGCAATTACGACTGCCGAGATCAGCACAAGACTGCCAAATGGCCTTTCTCCCTCTTCACCATCGGTCCAACCATCATTGGACATTTGCCAAATTGGACCTGACTTCCCGCAGAGTCCATTACTACGACTCCATCTCATCAACGCGAGTCACTGAGGACGCCGAACGGATAGCATCTCGGCTCATTCGATCCGTGGACACAATTGACGCCAACGCCAATGACAGCAGTACATCGACGCCATGGACATTTGTTCGTGAGACTGCAGCGGCGCAACCCAATGGTACCGATTGTGGCATATACGTGCTGGTCAACATATGCTGTCTGGTGTCAGGTCTCTCCATCCCAACCGAAATCGACGGCACCATCTGGCGCAAGGTATTCCGGATGTTGGTCTGTCGCGAAGAGCTGGCGGCCGATGACTGGGCTCTTTCGGATGGAATGTCTCATCTGGATGCTGTCCCTGTCGCTGAAACGATGAAGTCTTGTAAGTAACAATGTTCTTGCTGGGAGTAAAGGCCGAGTCTGACTCTGAAAACCAGCTACTCATCCACATCCCTTACACACAGCTGTGCAACCAGTACTCAACGCACTTCATGTGGCTCATCATCGACGTGAAACAGCCAAAGGCCAAAAGAGCAAATGGTCGACTGCATGCACCCAATTACAGCAAGTTTATGAGGCATCGCAGAGAAGGGAATCAAGCCTGAGGAACGAGACCGTGGCACTGAAAAAGGAGCACAAGTCCCTGACTGAGATCTTCGAGTGTTACAACGGCAATGTGAAGACCTATTTCAAGCGGGACCTCGCGAATGAATTGGAAGGATCGATGAACGAGAGCCAGGACCGACTCAAAGCGGTTCAGCAAGATTTGACCAGCATACAGAGCCAAGCAGAATCTTTTCAGCGGACGATAGTACAGTCAAGGAAGGCCCAGAAGAAGGCCAAGGGGCAAGAAGCATTAGCCATGTCCCAATTGCAAGATGCTCAAGAGGGTCGCAAGAGTTTGCGCGCGTCCTTGCAGGACGCACTACAGAAATTAGATTCTAGCGACGACTCTGTGATGTCGGGTTGACGTGTACTGATTAAATGAAGATTATGTGGAGAAGGGAAAGCTCCTTTGGCTTATGAATATTATGAATAATGCTAGCCTGTCATGCATAGCCTAAAGCTGGATGAAAGAAGTGACCCGTCCTTGCCCATGACCATAAGAGACTTGTGGATCCGGGGGTTTAGGGGGGGAGGGGGTGGCGACCGGGACGGTGAGCAAGATGATGTGAGGACGTGAAATGATGTGGGAGGGATGAAGACTTGGGCTGATATGTCAGGCCATGGGATCTTACCAAGACCAAAGCTGTGGTAGCGTAGGATAGATCGGCACACAGCCCCATCTCATTTCCATCTCCTTGTCCAATGAGCCTTATGAAAGATGTCTGCTTTTCGTTCATCGCTATGACAGACTTCTTCGTCTATCGCTGTAACAGACTTCTGGCGGTAATGGCATCTTTTCGGCGTTTCGATATATGCCCTCCGTTCATGGCCGGGATGCTTGAGACATTGCAGAGAGAAATGACTGAGTCAGACTGCGCGACTATGTTACTTACAGTGATAGAATAGACACTTGAACCCCATCGTCAGATCCATAGTGCGCTTATCCTTGGCTGCGATCGGGTGCATCGAGTCGTTTTAAGGGCGAAAGTTCGATCTCGAGTTCACATTAATCGTCGTCTCCGTGGACCATATAGTAAGAGACCTTCTCGAACTGCTAGGGTACGAAGTCAAGTTCACGGGCAAGGTCATCGGGGTTGAGGTGTACGTACTTTGCTACGATTTCCGGTATATAGTTCGTATCGCAGAACCGCTGCTGACCGTCGCCTCTTGCCTGGCCACCATTACACCCACTGCGACCTGGCCGAGTATACCGGGAAGCCGGACGTAATCGCAGCGAAGATGGTGATTGACGGGATTATATCGTACCGGGCGGGCTTTAAATGGCTCGTCCATCTTGCTCGAAACCATGGATCAATACAGCGTAATATAAAAGGACAGAGAAGCCGCTTATAATGTTCAGGCAGTGTATACAACATAACGGCGACCAAGGTGCAGCTCGAGCTCCATAGAGCCTATGTTGAACAACAGGATCGTCGCTGTGATATGGCATAAGACCATAAAAGTGAAAGAGCCCACGGTCGATTTGGTCTACTCGCATGGGGGAAGATGAGTGCGATAGGAGATGGGCTATTGGTTCGTATATTAGACGGAGACCTGGACCTACCTTAATATAGAAGAGGGCATGGTATACGATAAATGCAAGAGGGTATGGTATACGAAACAGATGTGGGGAACGGGAATGGAAACGACGAAGTTGTCAGAGCGATTGCGCGCGTAGTAAAAGAGCCCAGCTGAGCGGCCATGCTTCTCAAGAAAACGTCTTTTGTCGTTCTCAATAAGGGAGCGGATCTACACAATAGTGCAGGCGACGAGGGGTACCAGCAGGAGGGTGGTTTCAACGTTGGGGGTCAAGAAGCTCCAGGAGTGCGGGCACATGCTCGCTGGGAACTACTCCCATATGACCATAGACCACGCGATCACCATCAACGACGGGCACATATCGAGAGTCCGTAAGACCACTCTCATCCGACTTCAAGGCTACGTTTAACCCCCACATCTTTTCGATGTCGTTCACGGACCGCCCGCCCCAGGTCGTCTGTGTTCAGGTGCGGGTACGTATACAATGCTATAGGCTGGAGAGCGGGAGTGGAACGCTATACGGTGACCATGAAGCCCGCTGGCGCCAGGCGCTCGAACAGAAGCATGATGGATTTGTCGTTGGACAGGGGCCTTCCCGACCGTCTCTTTGAATTGCTCCTCTCAAGCTCTTGAATCCATAGCTTTAGACGTGTATTGATCCCCACTCTTTCTGCTTCTCGTAGGCTTATATACCAACTGATAGCGTCGGCTCTGAGGTAGTTGCTGACGTATTGCGGGCGAAGCTTTGCGGATTTGAGAGGTTGGCTGGTATCGGGGTTGCCGTCTTGCCTATCGAACAGGGACGATCTTAAGGCACGTCTGCTGAGTGACTATGCTGAATACATAGCTGGTGATGGTGTCACAAAGTTGACAGGGTGACTGAAGTGTTGGTTCTCTGCCAAATGCGATCCGGGGGTGGTCGCTCGTCTTAGTGGTGATTGGAATCGCGATTGTGCGACATCCGTCTGTACCGTGTCGTCTACATGCTGAGTGCGATGAGGATTGTTATCTTTGGCTGTTGCTACCAAATTGTGGTGTGCTCAGTATATGTGTGGGTAGAGTATGCATGAATGTTGATTAGTTACGGAATAATGTGAGTGTTGGAAATATACATGTAATTTATACAGGTACGTGCGTTAAGCAGCGCGGAACAAGATAAGCCCGCTCCGTGGCACGGCTGCCTACCAAGATCAGCTCTGCCGAAATCCTTCAATTCTAATAATTTGCCACCCTCTTACCGAAACAAAACTTGGAAAAAAACATGAAAAAAAACCATTAAAAAACAAAACAAAAACACTCTACGCCGCCCGGTTGTTTTGCACCCAAGCGCTTTTATCCCCATCCTGTTTCCTCCCTCGCCAAAAGACTAGAATAACCCTCGTGTACCTAGAAGCGTAAGGCCGCGATTCATGGTGCTGGAGAAGGAAGAAGTAGTGAGGTTTAAAGCTTATTCTATGCCACTTTTCGGGTTCAGACTTCAGAGGCCCCGCAAAGCCAGATACCCAGCAGTGGAGCGGCACCCGGACCACCAAAGACCCCGCAGTTGAGCCGGTCCCCGCAGGGCACCGCACTCGAAAATCGCGAGCGCCCTGTGGGGTACTCGTTACCCGCAAAGAGCTCATCGGCTCAGGCCCACCCCCGCCGCCCCAGCAGGGCCAGCCGGGTCTAGATCATAGGTAGCGTCCGAGCTGAAATAGGCGACCCCGGCTGCGCCTGACTCCTTCCCATATCAAAGTCCCACAGAGAGAGCCGCTTACCGCATCGAACGATACATGCGCGTCTCCACATTATGTGTCGGCTACAGAGGAGCAACCTTTCAAGCATCCGCTACGGGCAAAGGCCCCACGTCCTGGCGACAACTCCCAGATCTAATATCCCTAACCAGAGGCGATCCAAAAGACATGAGACCACCGACCATCTTTCTGACTGGCTTATCTTCTAGAACGGATTGGACCTTTACTTGGTGCATACAAATTTCGATGACTGTTCCATTCAGGGAGCCTCGATCCTAGGATATGCAATGCTATGACTGTCGCCTTCCACCGAGCCTGAAACAAGTTGTTGCGACTCTGCAAGGATAGGAGCGTCTTCTGTACACATTTTCCCCGAAATTCCATCACGCTCTGATATAATTCGATCTCCCCGTGCTTAAGAGAGAAACAATGTTTCGTTCATGGTTTTTGCGCTTAGCGACTGTGCGAGTAGCGATTGACACTATGGACCTCCAGTGTGTGAGACATGGAAAAAGATTATAAGACCAATTGGAATCCGTGGCTTGCCGATAATTGTACAGCGTCTTGGGTAGCACTGTACGCAATGATCAAAGCACTGAGGGTTCTGGTCTTCTTGTTGAGTCTGAGTCCTTCTCAATGCTTTTTACCGACTGAATCATCTGACGCTGATCTCTCCATCCTCAATTCGTAAGAGTGACAAGCCCCGAAGAAGCAAGTTCAAGCATCTGATGGTCTAGCGCCGCCCCCTTCACGTGTCCGAAAGGAGATCTGACAGGTCCGATTTCCTACATCAACAGTAGCTATTCCGAGCATCTAATCAAGGAGCCTCAACCCGCCGATTTCCAATGTGACGTGAGGCCTAAAACGCCTGTAGTCATCCTTTCCAAAATCGATGTCTACGTCAGCACCGCCATCACCATGAGCGTCTTGGCTTTGGAGCAATGGGCCGACTACCGAGAAAGATTTCAAAACGTCTTCGCTGACACTGACATTAGTTTCGCCAGCAGTAAGGCGCCAGGCATCTCCGGCTTGCATACCAAGGAGATTCTGTGGGTAATCCGCATCTTGTCGTGTTGGTTTCAACGCAATAGCTATATCGCGATCTCATTCATGGTGGAGTACGAAGATAAGCCGCCGATCGGGTTTGGCCAGATCCTTTCTACCGTTCCAGTGTCGGGAGGCAGCAGCCTTGATGGCAACAAAACTAACGGCACCACAAGCGCAAATGTGAAGACACGGAGCACCAGTTTGGAATCTACCCAAAGCCTTTCGCAACCCCTCGCTGGCCAAGAGATTGAGACCAACGGCGTCATCATCACAGATCTACACAGCGGGGGCGAGCCTTTCCGTCCCCACCTCATCTACAATATCCTCGCTAGTATCCTTATCTCAGAGGCTGAGTATAACGATAAAGATGCGTCGACCTCTGGCGTCATCGGGTTCGACAACGACAAAGAGTGGAGCCTTGCCATTATAGCAACCAGTATTGAGGCTGTGGACAATTTGACACACAGGATCGTAATTCTTGCCCTGGCAGATCTCGCTAAACGGCTGCCTACCATTGAACCTCTACGGCTGCGGTGGCACGAGCTTGAATTCAGGGTCCGTAGGAACGGGGCAATTGTTGGTCGAGGCTTTATTAACAAAAGAACACGGCCACCCTCGGTTACATTTAATAACACCGTTACGATCCAATGAGGAATCATGGATTAGAATCATATGTAACGATGATTGAGCTACATCAAGTTGCGAACCGTTCGGGGCCGACTCAAGGCCTTCTGATTGACTTGTTTATTTCAACGCAGGGCCGGCGTGAGCTGCTGACGATAATCAAGCACAGGCAGGTAGATATTCCTGATCACGTTGAATAAAGTCCAAGTTCAATAGCAGCTCTGTCAATGCGCACCTCGCTAAGCTGGCGTTTTCGGGGTTCTGGTAAGGGGCATGCTCCTTGTCTCTCTGAATGAACTTCGTAGCTTAGTCGTGCCTCTACTATAGTTACGTATATCCTTCCACTATATATATAGATATAATATGGCTTTTCCGCCGGAGGGTTCTTTAGTAAAGGCTTCTCCGGTAAAGGCTTTTACGAGATCTTTAATAAAATATTTTGGAAAGGGGAGAGCATGGAAGACACCAAACTTGCGGATGGGTGCATGAAGGAAGGGAAACACCAAGAGGGCTGACTAAGGGTGGAATCGATTCGTACACACTTGAAAAAGGAAGGGTATAACGGATTATTATAGCAAGTAACTTATACCTTATTAACTTATATAAGGGCTACGGCTTATCTTTAATTATACTTTATTATTACTTACTATTTTATTACTTTTACTCTTTTATCCCTTCCCATTTTTTCTGGCGGTTTTAAGAAGGCTTTTATTTACTTATATATATTAAAGAATTCGGTTTAATTATACGACTTAATTATAAATAACCTACCGTGTTTTTTCCTTAATTAACGGTAGTAAAAATTATAAAGATACTATAGAAAACCGACCTTTATTATTACTATAATATACATATATAACGAGAATAATAGGCTATAGATTTATATATATTCACAGAATATTCTTAATTACCACTTACTTATTAAATAAATACCAAAATTAAGAAAAATAAGGGTATTTAAGTAACTTTTTTCCAGGTACCCTTATTCGGATATTCTTATTACCACCCGTAATTAATATAGGGACCCCGTTCGTACGTATTAACAAAGTATTATTAATATTTATTAATTAACTATTAATTATTAAGAATTAAAAAGTAAAAAAAAACGATAGCTTTTTTAAAGCGCCTTAATTATAAAAGGATAGTAATACCTTTTATATTAATAACGGGCTTAAACTTTAATTAAGAAATAATCGTATATATTACCGGATATTCTAGATTATCGTTAAGGAAATTACGACCTATATATTAATATAAGCCGTTTTCTTAAAATAAAAGAAATTAAAGTAATTAAAGAAAAAAATAAAAAAAATTAATTATTTTAAATAGCGTAAAATTATTATTTAATAATTAACGACTATAATAATTAAAATATAAGACTTATTAAGCTAATATAAGTAATTAAACCCGATTAATTCGTAAGTCTTATTAAACTATTCCGAGTAATTAAACCGTAAGTCTTATAGGACGATTCCGAGTAACCGATTTATCTATTATAAGTAAGATTCCTTAATTTAATTCGGAGTATCGTATATATTCCTTAAAGACGTAAAGTCAATCCTGAAAACCATTTTATACCGGGTAAACGATCTTTTAAGACCCGTAAATAATACCGGGTACCTTAATATTAATAAATATATAAAACTCCTTAATAGCTATCGGAATAACCGAACCGAATTAAACCGTATATCTTAACGATAAGGGTAATAAAAATAAGATTCTTTAATAAGGCTTAAATAATCGTATATACCTCTTAAAGAGATATTTCTTATTAAAACGTAAATTACTAAATTAAAAATTATTTAGGCGGTAATTAAGTTTTAAATTATTTATAAAGGTTTAGACCAGTCTTTAAAATTCTTAGGAAATAACCGTAAGCTATATAATATATTAACCGGACGCAATAAGCTTTTTTACCTTAAGTTATAAATTAAGCAATTAAGAATCGAAAAACCAGAAAGTAAACTAAATAAACAAATAATAAAAAGAAGTAAGTAATAAGACCAATTAAAAGAATTAATAAAAAAGAATAGAAATAAATATACTTAAAATAATAATTATATCGTATATATACCAGGAATACCAATAATAACCTATAGCGGTTATTAATATGAGATTTATTTAATCTAATAATACCCTCCTTAAGGCTTTTTTATATAAAAAGCAGAGAAAATCAGAATAAATAATTAAAACTTACTTTAATCTGAAAGGGAAATACAGACTTATAATAAGGTATAATTCATATATACCTATATAATAACCCAAAAGACTAAAAGGACCCTTATTAACGTTATACGATTATATATTAATTTAATTATTTCCTTAAAAAAAAAAAAAGTAAAAAGATAAAAATAAAATATAGTTACTTAAAGCAACCGTAAACCCCTTTCTTTAAAATACCCTTATCAATACTGGTAATATATTAACGATAGTGTATTTTATCTCATATATAACTTAATACTTTTAAAATAGGAAAGGTAAAGTTAGGTACTATTATACGAATTAAAAATTAATTACGGTATTATTATTCTTTTTATTATTGTTTTATTTCCTTTATTAAAAAGAATATATACCTCTATATTTTATATTGAATAAAAAATAGAGAAGATTAAGATAAATTCATATAAGTTACGGGGCCATCCCGTATTTATTAATAATTATAAATATTATCGAGGATTACTTAATAATAAATTTTATTAACCTTTCTTTAAAAAATAACGAAATATTATTAAGAATCCCTTAATCCTTTAAATTTAAAGGGGAATTAATTAATATATATAAAGTAAAGGAGGCACTTAAATAGTTCTAAGTATCCTCCTTAATAGTAATAATAAAGTTAGATATAAAAGAAAACTCCGTAATACTATTAATAATCTTAATTTTTACCTTAAAATTATCGGAAACTTTATAGTAAAGAATTATAATATAATTTAAGATTAAGATTCTATTCTATAAATTAAGAGAATTAAATAAGCAAAAAAGTAAACTAAATAATATATAAAGATAAATCCGTAACGTATAAAAGGAGATCGGAAAAGATACTTCCCTTAATTAATAGATAAACGCGATAAATATAAGACTTAAAGGAAACATAACGTACTAAATAGAATAACTAAAAATTAAAGCCTTACTTACGGATAAAATAATAAATAATGTTATAAAAAAAGATATAAAAACTTTTAAAAACTATTAAGTTAAAAATTCTTAAAATTAAATCCCGATAACTTTACGGAATAAGCGGTAAATAATATTAAAATATTATCTTAAGGAATTAATTTTATCTTTAATTATTATAAACGTATATTCCGTATTATATATAACTTAAACGGAAAAAATATTAAACCCGGAAAATTAAAGAATATAATAAATAGAATAATTAAATATATATTAAAAAACGTAATTAATCGTTTTAAGAATAATTTAACGGATATAAAGCTCCGTAAACGTTTAATAGAAGATATATATAAAAAGCTTAATCTTTATAAAGTATATTTTAAGGCAGAACGGGTTATAGAAAAAAAAAAAAAAAACGGAAACTTAAAAAAAAAAAAAAGGATAAAGAAACGAATCTTAAAGTTTAAATATTTATAAATTAATTAAGTTATATAAACAGAAACCTCTAAAAGCTACGTTAAAAGTAAATTTAATATATATTAATTATAACGGAATTATATAAATACTATAAATAAAAGGAATATAATAAATTAAATACCCTTAAAATTATATAAATAAAAGGCTTTAAGACGTTTTAATAATATAAATAGCGTTAATATAATTATCGTAAGTAATATTACCTTAATAACTTAAATATTAAAATTAACCTTAAAATTTATCCTAATAGAATATTAATAATTAAGCGGAAAATATAAATTAAAAACTATAGAATTATTAATAAAATTTATATATTAATTAAAATATTAAAAGGAATAATTAATTTACTTTAAGATTATTTAATCCAGTTAAGTTTAAAAACCCTTATATTAATAGCTTTAAGTTATTTAATATAAAATTATACTTTATTTACTATAAATATTATAATATATTCTTAACGGAAAAATATATAAGCTATAAATAAAAATATAACGGAAATAACGTAAGTTTTAACGAAAAAAAATATATATAAAAGAAGGATTAAAACCGTAAAAACGGGCATCGTAATACGGATTACCGACTATTATTATTACCTATAACCGTACCGTTTACCGATTAATTAAACGTATTAATAAACGTAATAACTATCGTTTTAACTATATAAGAAAAAGGAAAAGTCCTTAATAAAATTAATAATAAAGAAACTATTAATAACTTTGGTTACGAAGTTATTACCATAAAAAAAAAAGGATACCCCCTTAATAAGGACGTTAATTACGAAGTAAATATAATGGTAAATATAGCCGCGAAGCGATAACGAATTAAAGATAATAATTTAGAAAAAAAGAATTAAGCTTATATAAATTAAGGAATAAATAAAGGGAAGCCGAAGGGAAAAACGAGGATTAAGAGGAAGAAAGAATTTTAATAAATTATCGGATTATTAAAAAAGTAAACCTTAAACGTTAAACGGATTTTATTAATTAATAATATTATATTCCTTATAATATATTTAATATAACTTTTATTATATTTCAGAAAAAGATAAACCGACTTATAAAGAACGTATTAAACCTTAACCATATACGTCGTAAAAAGATTATAGTTATTAAGGAAATTCCCGAGAATAACGGAAAAGGGATATAAAAGACGATTTAGAATAAACGATTAAAGATCAATAATATTATAATTATAAGCTTAAAACGAGACCTTAAAGCTATATTTAATAAGAATAAGTAAGTATACTTTATAAATATAATAATTATTTATTAACCGGAATAAATAAGTAAGTTACTTAATATAAAAGCCGATTAAGGATCGGATATTATTATAATTAACTTAAGTATAATAAGGGAATTACGGATAAAAAAAAGGCCTTTAAAATTGCTTAAAATTAATTACTTAAATATATTAATAATAAATAAAAACTATATATTACTTTATATATAGGTTATATTTAATATTTAAGTCGTAAGAATAATTAAATTAATATAAATATTTATAATATTAAAAGATAACTTAAATTATAATATCTTATTAAGATTCTTATAATTAAAGTTAATTATGGTTAACTTTAAGATTTAAATAAAGATATTAAAGATTAAGGATATTATTTATAAAGAAGATATTTAATTACTTAAATTTTAAATATACCCGTTAAGTAAAATACGTTAAAAGTTAATATATAAAAAGCTATATTATAGGAACGCGATAATAATAAAAAAAAAAAAAACTAAGTTAAACTTATTTAAATATAAGAATAATAAAGAAAACTTAAAGATTAAATCAGAAAATAAAAAAAATAATTAAAATTAATAAATTATAAGAAAAGAAAAAGTTTAAAGAGTAAAATCAGCTTTAAAAACGTATATTCTAATAATTAATTAATAAGAAAAGGAGGGCATATTTATATATTTAAAGAAAAGAAAAAGTATATAAAAGATAATCGGAGAAAATAAGGGAAGACTAAGAGCAAATTAGAATAATAAAAAAAGGCAAAAAAAGTAAATTAAATAAAAAGTAAATAAAAACGATTAAATAAGGGTTTAAAAAAATCGGAAGGGATAAGACGATAACGGGAGCATTTAAGAAATAATAAAGAAGCTCGGAAGTATTAAGGAGATAATACGGGAGCTAGGGAGGATACGGTAGATAATCCGATTAATAATTTAAAACCAGAAATAAGCTTTATTTTATATTAATAATAATTTACCGGACGAAAACGGAAGATAATTAAATTTATAGACTTAATATCCAGTAAGATAAATAAAGAAATAATATAATATTTAAAGTTATTATTAATTACGTAAAATAACGTTAAACGGTATAAAGAATATATAATATATAAAGAAGAAACGATATTAATTAGGTTAATAATATTTATAATAATAAAAACGGACGATCATATATATTAAGAGAGTAATAAATAACTTAAAAAAGTTAATAATAAGAAAAAGAAAGCTATATATTATAATAATACGGAAAAGAAAATAAAATAAATAAGAAATAAAGATAATAAGAATTATTTACTTATTATAGAAAATATAATCTTAAGAACTAAATAACCCGATAACTTAATAACTTATTAAGGACTACTAAAGTATAGGTATAATACTTATTGGGTCTATTTAAGATACGTATATAAAGTAATAAATAAGTTAACTTTAAAACTATAAAATAAGGAAGTAAATATTAAAATAAAGTTATTATAAATTATATTCTTAACGGATAAAAGGGTAATAAAAAGAAAAATCGATACCTTAAAGTTATATGAAAAGTTATAAATATGGGTAAAGGAAAAAAACATTATATTAAGGGATATTATCTTAAATAATTAAATATAACTCGAAATACTTTAAGTATTATAAACGTATAAGGATATAAGCGTAAAAGAATTATATAAAATCCCCGTAACGGATTTACTTTTATATAAAGTAATATTAAGATTAAAAATTAAATTATATAAAGTTACTATTAAAAAACTATTAAATAATAAAAAGTAATAACTTAAAACGATTATATAATAAAAAATTAAGTTAAGCATATATAAAAAATATATATAAGTAAATAAACGAATAAGTATATAAAACGTACTCCTTATATTCATAAAGAAAAAAAAAAGGTAAAGCTGAACTACGACTTATATTTAATTATTACTTTATATATAAAGTATTACCCGCGTTTTATATAAAACTGGTAAAAAAAAAAGTATATAGTTTACTGGGAATTCTATTATATAAGACTTTTTTTAAACGGATATAAAGTATAGATATTAAGTAATAAAACTATACTTTAATAATTAATATTATCTTGCTTTTAACGTATTAAATATTAAATAACTATAGTTTATAAGGATGCCTTAAAGAATGCGTACGTCCTTATTTATTTTTATTAAGCTTATAAATATTATATTAAAAGTTATCCTTAAATTAAACCCGGAGTTATTCTTCCTTATTCTTAAAGGAAAGTATAACCTTATTAACTTAACTTTTTACCTTAATAATATCTTTAAAGTATATAGGATATAAGAAAAATAGTTTATTTTCTTAAAAGATTATTTCTTTCTTTAAATTTTATAATTAAAGTTAAAGCTATTATTTAATAAGTTAAAAATTGGCATAATAAAAATTAAAGTACTTAAGGAAAACCATAAAATAAAAGAATATATATAAATTAAACCGGAGAAGTATAAAAGATACTTAATTAGCCCGTACCTTAAAATATAAGAGATATTAAAGGATTATTAAGTACCGTCAGTATAATAAGAAAATAAATTAAGGGCTTTATAGAAATAATTTACCCGTTTACTTATTTAACCGGAAACATAAAGTAAAAATAAGAAGAGTTAGAAGATATATCGTTCTAACTTATATAAAATATAATAATAAGGGTTAAAGCTTTATTTAAATAAGACCTAAAGATACCGGTTTATATATATACTAACACTTTAAGATATAAAGCCAGATATTATATTACTTAAGTTTAAAATAATTATACCGTCTTATTTATTTATAACTTATATACAATAAATAAAACGGAGCGTAATTACGATACCTATAAGCGAGAATTAATAACTATTATTATATTTAAAAAAAAAGTTTTTTTATATATTAAATATAAAAGAAGTTTCAATTATATATATAAATTATAAGTTACTTATAGGGTTTATAAATATAGATTATTATAAGGATATCTTCGTAAAATAAGTAAATAAGTTAAAAAGGCTATATATTAAAATTGAATACATTAAAAGAGAGATTAATAAAGTTATAAATAACCTATTAAAAGCATTATTTAATAACCTAGATTATATATTTAATAAAATAATAAAGAAAATAGCCCTTAAGGTATAGAAAAATAAGAATAATACGGTATAATTCTAAAAGAATAATAAAGGAGGATATCGCGTTATATTAAAGGAGCTCTTTAAGAAAACGAGGAAAAATAGAATTAACGTTTATAATAATATATAAATTACGATATAATAGTTAAAGGGCTAGTTAACTTAAAACGCGGAAGGAAAGTTAACAAGGAAAAGCATAAATAAAAGGAAGAAAATAAATATAAGAGAATTATAATTATAAGGAATAATTAATAATAAGCCGGCGAGGATATATAATGCGAGATTAAATAATAATTACGAAATAAAACGTATATAAATCGACTATAAACCTATAGAAATATTAGAACTTAAGGAACTATTCTATTATAAAGACGACGATTAATATATTAATATTATTAAATACCTTAAAATAAAGGTAAAGTTAGAGGAGAAAAATACGGTTTAATAAATAAAATTTAATAAATAACTTATGAACTATAGATTTAATTTAACTGCCAATAAGTTACTTTATTAATACGGGAAGCATTAAATAATATATTTAATAAAGGAAAAGATAACATAAATACTTAAAGAAGTCTATAATAACGCGGGATATTTCTTATTAAAAATTATATTAAAGAAACTACGGTATCGTTATTAATAACCGGATATAATAAAAGACATTATAAAATACGTATAAGGATACCTGGTTTATATAAAGTAAGTATACGGAAGCCGTATAGTTTTACTAAGTTTAATTAAAGTAGAAATATCCTTTAACTTATTTAAGGCGGACTTTATTAACTTTTTTAATAAGTATAAAGCGGTCTTTAATACGTTTTTAATATAATAGATTATTTCTTATAATTTATATAGTTATTCTATACCGTATCGATTAAAGTAAAGGATATAATCGTTATATTAAAAGAGTATATAAATTATTACCCAAAACCCGCTATAATATATATAGATATCGGGAAGGCATTTATAAATAAAAGGATAAGAAGTTTCCTCCGGTTATATAATATCCAGTTTATCCTTATATTAAATATAGCGTATAAGGTAATAAGCATAATAAAGTTTAATAATTAAATCTGATAAAACGCAATAAAAAAAATATAAACTTAATAAAAGTATAATTAAATATAAATAAAAAGATTAACGATATTAAGTATTAACTCGAGATATATTGAATATTTAAAGTACGCCTTTATTAATATCCTTTTTAAGGTTAAGCCAGACATAATATATAAACGGAACGTAATTAAGTTAAAAGTTAAAATACGTATTATAAAAAGAATAATACCGTTTTTAAAAAAAGTAATATATAAAGCCGTTTAAGGATTTATAATAGACCGGGTAAGTATTAAGGAAGAATTATAAAAGAAGTTAAATATAATAAAAAACCGATAAAAAAGATATTATAATAAAGGAGTATAAGGTTAAAATCCTTAAAGGAAAAACAGCTAATTATATAACGGGATTTTACCCTTAATCTTAAGAAACTTAAGCCTTATTAGGTCGGATTATTTATTATTAAGGGCTTTATAGGAAAATATAAAGTTTTATATATATTAAAAAGGATAAATAGAACTTTTATATTTAACTTATTTTATGGGGATTATCTTAAAGTATTTATACCGCGTATTAGGTATTTTAAACCTTTTAACGAGCCAAAGTTGGAAATAATAAAGAAAATTAGAATCCGGTAAACGTAAGCGGAAAACATTTTAATCCTTTAGAAACCGCTATAATTACCGATAGTATAATTTAAGGGGGAAGAAATATATATAAGTAATATAACGCCGTTTCCTTTATATTTTTATTTTATTTACTTTTATATTTTAATATATTAAAGACCTTAAGAAAATACGGATTTAAAAATTAAAGAAAAAGGGGGGGGAAAAGGAATAAATAGTTATTTTAATAAATACCGTTAGAAACGAAAAACCAAAAAAAGAAAAGAAGCAGAAATATAATAAAGATTCGGAAAAAATAAATACGAATAAGGGGATATTAAGCCCTTAGCCTTTTATTTATAGTCTTTTATTTATTAGATTATAAGTTACGAAATAATAAAATTATAAAAAGTTATAATTATTTATAATTAAAAAAATATTTCCTTAAAAAAAAAAAAAGCGTATTAAAAGTAATATATAAATAAAAGTATAATTAGGTATTAAGGTTATATATTGAAAAATCTATTTAAAAGACGTTTCTCTTACGGACTATAAGTTTAAATATTAAATTTATTATAGATATTACGTTAAGAATATAAGTAAAATATACCGTTAATATAAATATAAAAACCATTTTAAATAACGGGTGGTTAAAGCCCCGATTACGCCCTTAAGATAGATAACCAAATTTATAATTAACCTTTATTACGGTAGCTACGGGGCATAAGACCGTATTAACTATCCCATTTTGGGAGCGGGGGCGGAGACGGAGTAGGAGGACCGGTATATATATAAGGATGTAACCTAGGATAAAAATAACCCGTTATTAAGGAGGCGACCCGATAGGTAAGCCCGGTAACGCGATTAAAGGAGCTAATAAAATAACCTGAAAACTAATTAAGGTTTTAATCTGAAAATAGCTATATACGTACTTTTTTAATAAGGCATATATTAAAATTAAGATTATAATAATATTTATAATAATTACGGTCCGGAATTAAAGCTGAACGATATAAATTAAGCGCAATAAAATCGGGAATAATCCGGAATATAAAGTCTATTAAGGTTAGTGATATAAAGTCGGAGAAAGACGTAAATTTTTCCTTAAAGTATAACCGTATTACCCATAAAAATAGCTTTAAACGAAAACGGTTAAAGAATCGTATTTAAGTTAAAGACTTTAAAGGCTATTATATATATAGGGATAAAGTAAAAGAAGGAGCTTATTAAGGGAGAAATACTTATAGAAATACGGGTAAAAGCTACCGTATACGTATAATACGGGTAACAGACCCAGGAAAAGGAGGAATTAACGAAGGAATTCGGGTAAACTTATTATTTAAACGGAGAACCAGTTAATAATCATTTTATATATAAAAAGGAGAAATAACTTATTAAAATTAGAACCGATAAAATCCAAATTAAAGATATTTTTAACCGAGTTTAAATCGGGTAAACGGTATTATTTTTCTTAGGCGACCGTTTATAAAACTTGGTTAAGGAATTAATCCCTAGAAAGGATAAGCTATACTTTATATAAACTTTATTACGTTAAACGGGCTTATATAACTGAAACGGTCCTATAATTCCGGTAAGGCCAGATTAACGTATTAATAAAAAGATTACTTAAACTGAAAGAATTACCCGAGTTAATAAGTAAAAAGTAAATAATATAAATAATTAAATTAATTAAACGGATAAAAACGGTAAATAATAATTAAGCGGGGATTATTAAAATAAATAAATAATAAAATTAAATAACCGAGATTTAGGAATAAACTATAATAATAACGAACGAAAGCCAGAAGTAAAAAATACAATAGGAAATACTTATTAAAGCTATAATTATTAAGTTAATTATAAATTATAATTAATTATAAAGCGTATATAATTTCTTATATTAGACTTATGATTAATATCGGGGTTAAAAGGTATATAATATATTAAAGAAAAAGCATTTATTTAAACTATATCCCGATACTGAAAATCTATAAAAAGGAATTAACGATAGTTAATTAAAAAGCGAATTAATTTATATATACCTGGATAGAAATTATAATCGCCCGGCCGGTATTTAAAGATATAATTTAAATAAACGTTATTCGATAAATTTTAATACGGCGGTAATTAATAACAATAAAACGATAACCGTTATTAATTTATTAATACCGGGTATACGTTTAAGCATTTCTACGTATATAAGAAACGTAAACCTAAATATATATTATAAGAAGCTTTTAAAAGTAAGAAAGTTAAAATAAGCTAAAATTATAAGGAATTGACGGATATAGCTTTAAATAAATTATTCAATTAATATCTAAATAAACCTTAATAACGGTAAAAATACGTTTATTTAATTTAATAAGGTTAATAATTAAGGCACGTTTTTTAAAATATAAGGATATAATAAAGGTAATTTTAATTAATATAATTTAAGTTAAAAATTCCAAAAAGACTATAAAGAAATTAATATAAATATAAAATAATTAATTAATAATAAGGTTAAGAATTTATATATACTTTTAAAAGGATAATTAATAATTAAGTATAAAATCAAGTTAAATTTAAAATAAGTTAATTAAAGTATAAAAGGAATTAAAGATTAAAAAAAGTTAAAGAAGTAAAAGAATTTAAAGAAATAAAAAGAAATAAAAAAAGTAAATAAAAGAAAAAGATAAAATAAACGGTTACGTAATACGATTATAGAGTAAGTAAATAATTAAACGTTACTTTTAACGTTTTATTCGTTAACGGAACCGGTTAGGACGGAACTTAATAAAGATAATAAGTAATATTATTATGTTTAGAAAGAACCTTTTTCAATATACGTTCCAGAAATACCCGTATTAAGACGATCGTACGTAAGTTACCAAAAGAATACGAAGATATATTTTATTTACAAGTAAATACGGCCCCGAGGGTACTTAATATGCCAGTTAATTAAGGGAAAAGTATATAAGTAGATAAAGGCAAATATTAAGAGTTATAATAAGGAATATGCCTTCGGCAAATATCATTAAGTATAATATTAAGCGTCAGAGGAGTTCGTATAAAGGCCAGAGGGCCATCCGAAGGGCTATCCGAAGACTAATAGACGACCTGTTCATTGTTTTTCTTCTTTCTTTTGCCTTCCTAAGTAGTAATAACCATGATGAACCATTACCCCCCTAATTACTTTCTTAAGACCGATATAATAAAACCGATAAAGAGACAGTACCAACAGACGAGTACGAGCTGGGCAGCCACGTATAGCGCCACCTTAAATACGCCAATGAAAAGAGATATCGAGATCTATAATAAAAAAATTTAAATAAAGCCTACCCGAACGATTAAGCCTTCTTAAGATGTACTTAAGGTTACGTAACGAATTTACTTAAGATATGCTTAATAGTGGCGGGATTAAAAGAAATATTAGAAGTATACGAATAATAAAGTAAAGTAAAGAATAATCGGTTATAAGGTCTTATCCTTATAGGGGGTGGTATTTATAATCTTTTAACGAGCGGAATAAAGCACATTATACCCTTATACGGATTAAGTATATTATACTTAAAGAAGATATAAATATAGGTAGCCCGAACTTTAAAATAAATAAACGTAAAGTACCGAGGTTACCATTATTAATAAGTTAGAATAATAAAACCGGGGGGTTGCCCCTAAGAAAATTAAGTTTTAATATATATTATTATTACCAGGTAAGATCTAAAAATAAAACTATAAGAAAAACAAGTAAATATAAATATAAACGGCGTTAAAGGATGAAAATTATTTATTAATAATATATAATATCGGAAGGGTAAATTTATTATAAAGGGAGTAATAATAAGTTATTACCGTATTAATACCTTTTTAACTTTTATACTTATAATAATTTAAATTATTAAAAGGATATTATAAGCGGTATATATATGATTAAAATATATATAAATAAGTATAATATGATTTAAAGTATAATAATATTAAAGGTAATATTTTATTATAAAGGGAGCTAAAAAAAAAGGAGAGTATAAAAGATATTAAACTTATAGATAAGTATATAAAGGAAAGGAAATATTAAGAAAGTTAATTAAAAGTAGAATCAATTTATATATACTTAAAAAAGGAAAGGTATAACGGATTACCATAGTAAGCAACCTATACTTCACCAACTTATATGGGGGCTGCGGCCCATCTTCAATTGCACTTTATTGCTACCTGCTATTTCATCACTTTTGCTCTTTCATCCCTTCCCATCTTTTCTTATTTTATAAGATCTCCGGTGAAGTTTCCTTGGGGTTTATTGAAGCCGTAACCGCTCTGTTAAAGACCCGACGGTTTATGAAAAGGCCGTTTATTAGAAAACCGTTATAAATGTGATAAATAAATAGATTCTTCGGCTGTTTAAGGTAAACCTTCTTAAATCGCTTTTTCTCGATAAACTTAACGCTTAAGTCTTATATATAAATCATTTAAAGTTTATATAGGATCTTAGACGGACGTCTCTTTAAAATCTTGAATGGCGGCATTTACGACGGCGAGAGGTAATATAATTTAAGTATATCCCTGTTTCCTAAATATTTACTTAAGTAAGTTCTTTAACGGTAAGGGTAAAGATGGACTTAAAGTTATTATACTCGTCAATTTAAGGTAAAGGTCTTCAAGTATTTAGGTGGTAATAGCTTTAATAACAACACCTTAAACGACGCGATCGCAAAGGATCTTAATAATACAGATTTACTGGATATCTTAAGGGGTATATAGCGTTTATAGAGGTTATAAAGGCTGAAGTACGGCTTTAAGGAGAAGTTCGACGATAATATAAAACTGGATCTGAATATTATGTTTTCCTTCTTATAAGGATTTATTATCTCGTTAAGTATTAGCAGCTAGCGCCATCTTTGCGCCGGCGCCATAGTAATACGTTATACTGCTGCGTTAAGGTAAGCCTTAGCAAAGGGCCTTGGTAACGGCCTTAATATACGTTATTTATGAATTATAGCTTAACTGGCGTAAAGCGGGGTAATTATTACCTTTATTTTAAGTAAAAATTATACCCTAATTCTTTTTATATTCCTTAAGAATTAATCTTATTATTAATTTATTTATTAAAGTAATATTTAAGTATTTAAACCGTAACGTTACGTTTTCTATATTTATTTTTATTAATCCCGCCGGCGTATTATTAACGGAGTTAATTTAATATTTTAATTCTTCTTTTTTATTAAGGAGAAAGCCTAACGTTATTATTATAATAAATACTTAATTAACTTAATAAACCTTATAATAAAAAAATAGTATTTACCCTTCGGTTAAGAACCTTTTTATTATAGTTAAATAAATTAAAACGGCAGAGCGTTACCGTAATATTATAGCTTAATAAGCTTAACTTCTGGAATTATAGTTTAAAGTTAACCGGCTTAAAGTTAAAAATTATACTTATTAAGAATATATATTTAACCGCGTTCACGCGTCATATAAAGGTTTACGCTTTAAGATTTTCCCCCGCGTTAACTTTATTATTAAGCTTTATATTAATAATGTACCGCCGGCGGCTTTTATTTTACCTTATAAGGGTAAGTCCTTTTATTTAAAAAAGCTTATATTATATTAAAATAAGTTTAAAAGTAAATATTAAACGTAATTTATTAACTTAAAAAGATAATTTATACTTTATCTTAAGTACTTTTTTATTAAGAGAAAAAAGGTAATTTTTTATAAAATCTTTAATTTACTGGATAAGGAAATTCTTAAAATAAGCTATTAAAAGCTTTAAGGTAAGCTTTTAAACTTAATAATTAATCCGGAAAACCGTTAACTCTTTTATTATAAGCGTTTTAAGGATATTAAGTAACGTTTTAATTAAAAAATAGCGTAATTCCGTAATACTTTAAAAATTATAAAAAAGGACTTATTATTATTATTAAATAAGTTTTATATTTATATATTCTTTATGATGTTTTTATTAAAGCTTAAAACTAAAATCCTTATAATTAATAAGGTATTAAAAACTTAAAACGATATCGTAACGGTAACGATTATATAGGAAAATAACTTAAAACGTATTATTAATAGTAATTAGAAAGTCAATAAGGGTAAATCTTTTAAAAATAAAGTATTTAAACTTAATTCTAATAACTTAAAACCTGTATATACCTTTATTAAAAATAACTTAATATAGTTAAAAACGTAAAATTATACTTAAAATCTTTAATACCGCCTGGAAAGGGGGAGAGCATGGAAGATACCAAACTTGCGGATGGGTATATAAAGGGATAGAAACATTAAAAGGGCTGATTAAGGATAGAATCGATTCATATATACTTGGAAAAAGAAGGGTATAACGAATAACTATAGTAAACAACCTATACTTTACCAACTTATATAGGGGCTGCGGCCTATTTTTACTTGCTCTCCCTTACTACTTGCTATTTTATCACTTTTGCTCTTTCATTGCTCCCCATCTTTTCTCCGCTTTTAAAATAAATAAAAACGTTAAGTATTATATATATTACGGAAAGGATTATTATATATCCAATTATTTTACCGTCTTATAAGATAAGGTTTTAATACTAAACGTAAAATCCTATAAAAAAGATAATACGTTAAAAAGCATAAAACTTTAATAACGCTTTAAAGTTAAAGTTAATAAAAAGATAATTAAAGGTATACTTAACTTTTAAGTATACTTAACTTTTACTATTGAGGGTTAAATGAGTTTTTAAAATAATCCTTAATTATTAAATATATTAATTAATATTAAAGCTTAAATAAATTAAATTTTATAAGTATATACGGTTTAATAAGACTTATAGTTAACTCCCGCCGTTTTATTATAAATAACTTTTCTCAATAATAAATAAATCTTTTATTATAACGTTTATTAATTATAATGTTATTTAATTAATAATCAAAAATAAAAGAAATAATAAAAAATACTTTTTACGTTATTAATTAAGAAGGTTTAAACGTAATCCTTAATAAATTAACCTTACGCATTTTAGAAATAACGATTAAATTGGCGGTAAATAAATAACGCTTTAAAATTAATTTTTATAAATTATAAATTAATAATATAATATAATAAATTTTAACGGAAAATGATGGCGACGAACAACGGGACCCCAGAGGTTTAAAACGATATACGCGTATATAACTTAACTAATAATAAGGCAAGTGCCTTAAGTATAATAAGCGGAAGCGAAGTAGCGGTAAAAGTAAAAAAGGTAAAAAGGCAGACGGCCCCTATTAACGAAAATGATAATAATTTATATAGACGGCGTAAGGACTATATAATAAAAAACTCTTAAATTAAATAAAAAGCTTATAATTAATAAGATACGCGTAAAAGGATATATATAACGCGTGAAAATAACGTAATTATAAAGGGTAAATAAAGGATAAAGGAGATAGGGATAATACGCGGTAACGGATAGAAGGTAAACGGGGACGGAGAAAACCTTATTAAGTATATATAAATTAAGAAAAAACCGGATAAGGGTAAAAAAGTATTAAGTAATTAAGGATAGGTTATAAAAAAGGGTAACCGTTAAACGCATAAAAGGAATATAATAAAAGAAAAAATAATAAAAACGTTAAAGGGCCTCTTCGTAATTAAATAAAAGGATATTATATTAAAAACTTAATTAATACTATAGATTAAGCTATGGGAAGTAAAAGACTTTTACGTAAAAGCAGGGGTAGGATTAAGGGATTTAAAGAAACTATACGGAGCTTAAAAGGCGGAAACGAAAATACCGGTAAAAAGAGGTAAAAGGAACTAAAAAGGTTATATATAAAATAAAGGAGTAACGGGAGAAGCTTTACGGATAAAAGTAAAAGTAAGTTAAATAATAAAGGCTATAAAAATAACGTTTATATCAGCGGTAAAAAAAAATAGGGGTTAAAAAAAAGGTAATTGTATTGAAAAAGGCGAAAATAATAATTATATAATTATCGGATAAGAAGGAAAGGAATATAATTATAAAAATAAACCCTTTATAATTAATAAAAATATATAAAGTATTACGGAGTTATTAATAAAATAAATTATCGTAATATATAAGCTATAAGATAAAGATATCCCCCTTAATATAACCTTATTAAAGGTAAAGGAGGGGCTTAAGAAGTCAAAAGGATAAACCGGTAAAAGGGGATATAAAATAAAAAAGATATTAAGGTAATTATTTATTATTACGGTAAACGGATATGCTTAATAAGGTGTATAAAAGAAAAAAAAATTACCTTAAGACGAATAAAAAGGAGAATACGGTCCTTTATCCCAGGCTGGAGATCGTAAACTATAGTCTTCCCCCATAATAAAGAAACTAAATATCCTCGGCCGGATAAAGAGGTACTTTACGGTTATTTTAAGCGTAACGTCGATAAGGATATACGATAATATCCTTAATAAAAAGGTAATAAAAGGTAAATCCCTTAAATTAATAAGGCTATAGGATCAAGTAACGGATATTTATTAATATTTTAAATATTAAAGGTACGGATATATTATTATAAGGTACCTTAATAATATAAAGTATATAATATACGTTAAAGGGTATAATACATATAAATACGCGGGTTTAATAATAAAAAGCTTAATAAAAAATACGTTAAAGTACGTAGTATATAGGAATAATAATTACTTAATATAAAACTCACGGTATATAATAAGGGTTAAAGAGACTTAATAGAAAAAGATTAACATAACGGTTAAGGTTTAATATTATAATTTATATAAATTTAAACCGGTAAAATAATTAAAGACGGTCTTAAAACGTAAACGGAACCTATTAAATTAAAAAAGATAAAGCATAATAATTAATAACGTAAAAAAAAGGAAGTTTATAATAATATTAACCTTTAAAGCCAGCCGCCCGACCGGGATAATTATTATAATAAAAAAATTAAAATAAATAACGTTTAACCTTAAAAAGAAATCGTTTATATAAATAAAAATTAACGGGAAGAACTTAATAGAAATTAATATATAATACGTTTATATTTCTAAAAGTCATATAATATAACGTACGTAAGGAAATAATTAAAGCTATAATATTAATATTTAAATTTAAAAAGATAAATGATATTAATATTATAACGAAATAAAACCCGCCGTATAATCCGTATATATGCTTTTCGATTAATCCGGAAGATAGTTTTTATTTAACCTTTAAAGGAAATAAAACGATACGGATATATTTCTTTATAAATAAATGGCTAAATATAAATAATTAAAACGTTACTTATTATAAAGGGAATCTATATATACTCCGGATTATATAAAAAGGAAATACTAAAGGAAACTTAAATATTTATAACGTATATAATCCGTTATTAACCAATAAAAAAAGGCCCTTTATAATCCCGTTATTTAAGGATATCATAATTATATTTAGCGAACATTTCTTAATAAAAAACTTTAATCTTTATTATATTAAGTAAAATAAAGAAAAACGTATAGTTAACTATATTAAATTTGAAGAATTATTAATGTTTGTTACACAGTTTATTTTTACGTTTTTAACGCTAAATGAAATTATAATATAAAAAAATTATAAATTTTAAATTATAATCGATTTAACGTTTAACTTAAAAGGTATCGTTAATACGGTTATTATATATAGGCTATAAAAAAACTTAAAATATAGTTTAAATTATATACCAATATAAATAATCTTAAATTAAACCGTTGGGGCGAGCGTGGCGGAATGGCATTTTTGAGTGCAGAAGATAAAATATAGAATAATCAAACATTTTAAGGATAAAAGACGATTTTATTAAGAACTCCTAAACCCTATCCGGTAAGTCACGTAATTAATATAGATAAAGCAATAATAAATATCCGATAATTTACCGGTACCTATAGTTAACCTTAAATAAGCTTAATTATTACGTAAAGCCGGTAAAAAGGGGTTATGGGGATTTAACGCTAAAAAGTTAAAGTTAGGATTAAATAAAATTAATTTAAAAAGCTACGTAACGAAGTATTTAAAATAAAATTTAAACGTTAAAAGAAATAAAGTTATATAATCGGGGTTACCTTCCCCCGATTAAGCTTAATATTATTATTAAATCTTTATTACGGATTATAATATTAAAAAAGGGAGGATTTTTAACGGAAATAATAAATTAAGGATTTAAGGTAATTATTAATCTTAATTAGGTTAACGTAAAGATTTAATCGTAATATTAAGGTAAGTAATTACGGAAGAAAGGTTTTTATTTAAATCGGGTTAATATCTAGGGTAAGTTAAGGTTAAGTTAACCGATTACGGTTTTTTCTTCTTTTTTAAAATTAAAGCGATAAGTTTAAAATAAGTATAAATATTAAAACAACCGTAGCCCAGCCACCAGCATTAAAGAACGCCGAAATTAGCTTAAAGTAGCTAGACTCGTGTATAAATCAATTAATCAATCAATCAATCAATCAAATTAAACCGTTAATATAACCTTATTATTACCGGTAAAGAAAGCCTAAAAAATGATTAAAAAAAAATAAAGGTTTATATAAAAGCGGAGGAAACGGTAATATAATTTATAGATCCCCCTTAATTAAATAATAAAGACCGGATCGATTTCTTTATAAAGCGAGTAATAAAGGTATTAAATAAAATCATTAATAGAATAATCCTATTAATAAAACCTTCTTAAAGAGCTAAAACCTATTAAAATAAAAAATATATAACCGCAACCGTAAGAATAAAAAAACTAATTAAGTAAGCTTTTAAGTATAAAAACCAGGAAATATTTAATCAATTAAAAATTACTTAAGAAAAAAAGGAAAGGATTATTAAGAAAATTAAGTAAATATACTTTTAGTTTATGATATATAATTTAACGGTTTTACCTTATAATATTTAAAAGTTAATAAAATATAATAAAGAATAAAGTAAGAAATTAAAGTTTATTCTTAAATTTCCGCCTTTTAAGAGGTCTGGAAAGGGGGAGAGTATGGAAGACACCAAACTTGCGGATAGGTATATAGAGGAATGGAAACATTAAAAGAGCTGACTAAGGGTGGAATCGATTTATATATACTTTAAAAAGGAAGGGTATAACGGATTACTATAGTAAGCAATTTATACCTTATTAACTTATATAAAAGCCGCATCTTATCTTTAATTATACTTTATTATTATTTGCTATTTTATTACTTTTACTCTTTTATTTTTTTAATTTTTTTAACGGTTTTAAGAAAACTTTTATTTACTTATATATATTAAGGAATTCAGTTTAATTATACCACTTAATCGTAAATAACTTACCGTGCCTTTTCCTTAATTAACGGCAGTAAAAACTATAAAGATATTATAGAAAACCGACCTTTATTATTATTATATTATATATATATAATAAAAGTAATAAATTATGGATTCATATATATTCATAGAATATCCTTAATTACTACTTACTTATTAAATAAACATTAAATTCAAGAAAAATAAAAGCATTTAAGTAACCTTTTAAGTACCCTTATTCAGATATTCTTATTATTACCTTTAATTAATACGGGGACCTTATTTGTACGTATCGGTAAAGTATTATTAATATTTATTAATTAATTATTAACCATTAAAAATCAAAAAGTAAAAAATAATAATAATTTTTTTTTAAAACGCTTTAATTATAAAAGGATAATAATACCTTTTATATTAATAACGGGTTTAAACTTTAATTAAGAAATAATTGTATATATTATCGAATATTCTAAATTATCGTTAAGGAAATTACGATTTATATATTAATATAAGCCGTTTTCTTAAAATAAAAGAAATTAAAATAATTAAAGAAAAAAATTAAAAAAATCAGTTACCCTAGATAACGTAAAATTATTATTTAATAATTAACGATTATAATAATTAAAATATAAGACTTATTAAATTAATATAAGTAACCGAATCTAATTAAACTATAAGTTTCATTAAATTATCCTGAATAATTAAACCATAAATCTTATAAGACGATTCTAAGTAATTAATTTATTTATTACGAGTAAGATTCTTTGATTTAATTCGGAATATTATATATATTCCCTGGAGATATAAATTTAATCTTAAAGATTATTTTATACCGGGTAAATAATCTTTTAAGACCCGTAAGTAATACCGGGCACCTCGATATTAATAAATATATAAAACTTCTTAATAATTATTAAAGTAACCGAACTAAACCGTATATCTTAATAATAAGGGTAATAAAAATAAGATTTCTTAATAAGACTTAAATAATCGTATATATCTCTTAAAAAGATATTTTTATTAGAACGTAAATTGTTAAGTTAAAAGTTACCTAGGCGGTAACTAAGTTTTAAATTACCTATAAAGGTCTAAACCAGTCTTTAAAATTCCTAGGAAATAACCGTAAGCTATATAATAGGCTAGCCGGACGTAATAAACCCTTTATTTTAAGTTATAAATTAAGTAATTAAAAATTAAAAAATTAAAAAATAAACTAAAAAAATAAAAAATAAAAAGAAGGAAATAATAAAACCGATTAAGGGAATTAATAGAAAAAAATAAATATAAATATACTTATAATAATAATTATATTATATATATACTAAGAATATTAATAATAATTTATAACGGTTATTAACGTAAGACTTATTTAATTTAACGGTACTTTCCTTAAAGTTTTCCCGTATAAAAGGTAAAAAAGATCAGAATAGATAACCAGAATCTACTTTAATCTAAAAGGGAAATATAGACTTATAATAAAATATAATTTATATATACTTATATAATAACGTAAAAACCAGAAGGACCTTTATTAACGTTATACGATTATATATTAACTTAACTTTTTCCTTAAAAAAAAAAAGCAAAAAAAATAAAAATAAAACATAGTTATTCGGAATAACCGTAAATCCCTTTCTTTAAAATATCCTTATTAATATTAATAATATATATCTTATTATCCTTAAAACAAGAAAAGTAAAGTTAAGCATTATTATATAAATTAAGGAATTAATTATAGTATTATTATTCTTTTTATTATTATTTTATTCTTTTTATTAAAAAGAATATATACCTTTTACTTTATATTAAATAAAGGATAAAGAAGATCAGGATAAATTTATATAAATTACAGGGCCATCCCGTATTTATTAATAATTATAAGTATTATTAAAAACCATTTAATAATAAACCTTATTAACCTTTCTTTAAAAAGTAATAAAATATTATTAAGAATCCCTTAATTATTTAAATTTAAAGGGGAATTAATTAATATATATAAAGTAAAAAAAGCACTTAGATATTTCCAGGTATCCTCCTTAATAATAATAATAAAGTTAAATATAAAAGGAAATTTAATAATATTATTAATAATCCTAACTTTTACCTTAAAATTATTAAAAACTTTATAATAAAGAATTTAGTATAACCCAGGATTAAAACTTTATTCTATAAATTAAGAGAATTAAACGAATAAAAAAATAAATTAAATAATATATAAAAATAGATTTATAACGTATAAAAAAAGATCGGGAGAGATACTTCTCTTAATTAATAGATAAACGTAATAAATATAAGACTTAAAGGAAACGTAATATATTAAATAAATTAATTAAAAATTAAAAAATTAAAGTTTTACTTACGGATAAAACGATAAATAACGTTATAAAAAAAATATAAAGAACTTTTAAAAACTATTAAGCTAAGAATTCTCAAAATTAAATCTTAATAACCTTACGGAAAAAACGGTAAATAATATTAAAATATTATCTTAAGGAATTAATTCTATTTTTAATTATTATAAACGTATATTCCGTATTATATATAATTTAAGCGGAAAAAATATTAAACTTAAAAAATTAAAAAATATAATAAATAGAATAATTAAATATATATTAAAAAACGTAATTAATTATTTTAAGAATAATTTAATAAATATAAAGCTTTATAAACGTTTAATAAAGAATATATATAAAGAGTTTAATCTTTATAAAGTATACCTTAAAATAAAATAAATTATAAAAAATTTAAAAAAAACGGAAGTTTAAAAAAAAGGAAAAAATAAAAAAACGAATCTTAAAGCTTAAATATTTATAAATTAATTAAGTTATATAAATAGAAATTTTTAAGAAGTTACGTTAAAAGTAAATTTAATATATATTAATTATAACGGAATTATACGAATATTATAAATAAAAGGAACGTAATAAATTAAATACCCTTAGAATTATATAAACGAAAAGCTTTAAAACGTCTTAATAATATAAATAACGTTAATATAATTACTATAAATAATATTACCTTAATAATTTAAGTATTAAAATTAATTTTAAAATTAATTTTAATAAATTATTAATAATTAAGTAGAAAATACGAATTAAAGGTTATAAAATTATTAATAAAATTTATATATTAATTAAAATATTAAAAGAAATAATTAATTTACTTTAAGATTATTTAATTTAATTAAATTTAAAAACCTTTATATTAATAACTTTAAGTCGTTTAATATAAAATTATACTTTATTTATTATAAGTATTATAATATATTTTTAACGGAAAAATATATAAGTTATAAATAAAAATATAACGGAAATAACGTAAACTTTAATAAGAAAAAATATATATAAGAAGAGGATTAAGATTATAAAAACGGACGTCGCGATACGGATTACCGATTATTATTATTACCTATAATTATACCGCTTAATAATTAATTAAACGTATTAATAAACGTAATAACTATCGCCTTAATTATATAAGAAGAAGGAAAGGTCCTTAATAAAGTTAATAATAAAGAAACTATTAATTACTTTAATTATAAAGTTACCATCATAAAAAAAGGATACCCTTTAATAAAAACGTTAATTATAAAATAGATATAATAATAAATATAACCGTAAACCGACGATAAGTTAAAGATAATAATTTAAAAGAAAGAGTTAAGCTTATATAAATTAAAAAGCGAATAAAAAGGAAACCGAAAGGAAAACGAAAACCGGGAGGAAAAAAGAACTTTAATAAATTATCGGCTATTAAGGGAATAGGCCTTAAACGTTAAACGGATCTTATTAATTAATAATATCGTACTTTTTATAATATATTTAATATAACTTTTATTATATTTTAAAAAAAAGATAAATTAAATTATAAAGAACGTATTAAACCCCAACTATATACGTCGTAAAAAGATTATAATTATTAAGGAAATTTCTAAAAATAACGGAAAAAAAAATAAAAAACGATTTAAAATAAACAACTTAAGATTAATAATATCGTAATTATAAGCTTAAAATAAAACCTTAAAGTTATATTCAATAAGAATCAATAGATATACTTTATAAAAATAATAATTATTTATTAACCGGAATAAATAAATAAATTACTTAATATAAAAGCAAATTAAAAATCGGATATTATTATAATTAATTTAAATATAATAAAAGAATTACGGATAAAAAAAGGCTTTTAAAATTATTTAAAGTTAATTACTTAAATATATTAATAATAAACGGAGACTATATATTATTTTATATATAAGTTATAAGAATAATTAAATTAATATAAATATTTATAATATTAAAAAATAACTTAAATTATAATATCTTATTAAAACTCTTATAATTAAAGTTAATTACGGTTAACTTTAAAATTTAAATAAAGACATTAAAAATTAAAGATATTATTTATAAAAAAATATTTAATTACTTAAACTTTAAATACGTTTATTAAATAAAATACTTTAAAAGTTAATATATAAAAAGCTATATTATAAAAACGCAATAATATTAAAAGAAGAAATTAAGTTAAATTTATTTAAATATAAAAGTAATAAAGAAAGCTTAAAAATTAAATTAAAAAATAAAAAAAAATAAAAAAATTAATAAACTATAAGGAAAAAGAAGTTTAAAGAGTAAAATCGGCTTTAAAAACGTATATTTTAATAATTAATTAATAAAAGAAAAAGGGCATATTTATATACTTAAAGAAAAGAAAAAATATATAAGAAATAATCGGAATAAGTAAAGGAAAATTAAGAATACGTTAAAGCAATAAAATAAAGTAAAAAAAATAAGTTAAATAAGAAATAAATAAGAACGGTTAAATAAAAGTTTAAAAGAATCAGAAGGGATAAGACGATAACGGGAGCACCTGAAAGATAATAAAGAAGCTCGGAAGTATTAAAGAGATAATACGGGAGCTAAAGAAGATATAATAAATATTCCGATTAATAATTTAAAACTAAAAATAAGTTTTATTTTATATTAATAATAATTTACCAGATAAAAGCGGAAAATAATTAAATTTATAAACTTAATATTTAATAAAATAAATAAAAAAATAATATTAAACTTAAAATTATTATTAATTACGTAAAATAACGTTAAACGATATAAAGAATATATAATATATAAAAAAAAAAAACTATTAATTAAATTAATAATATTTATAATAATAGAAATAAATAATTATATATATTAAGAAAGTAATAAATAACTTAAAAAAGTTAATAAAAAAATTATATATTAAAATAATACAAAAAAAAAGATAAAGTAAATAAGAAATAAAAATAATGAGAATTATTTATTCATTATAGAAAATATTGACTGATTGATTGATTTATATTACGGGTCTAGCTAAGCTAATTCCGGCGTTCCTTAATACGCGGTTTTTTAACCTTATTAATAACCGTAAAAACCTGATACTTATAACGTTAAGGTAAAAACCGGCGTCCACCAGGCCTCCACCCTCTATCCCTTAAAGTAAAGGATATTATCGGCCGTCTAGAAAATAATAATCTATTTATATACTTTTTATATTTTAACTCCCCTAAGAAAATCCATAATATTACGACCGTGTCCTTATAGGGGCTGTCCCCAGGCTCGTTGCTCTTCCGTTCCTTTATACATCTGTACTGCCCCAACCTTATATAACACTTATAGAAAATATAATCTTAAGAATTAAATAACCCGATAACTTAATAACTTAATAAGGATTATTAAAGTATAAATATGGTACTTATTAAGTTTATTTAAAATACGTATATAAAGTAACGGATAAATTAACTTTAAAACTATAAAATAAAGAACTAAATATTAAAATAAAATTATTACGAATTATATTTTTAACGGATAAAAAAATAATAAAAAAAAAGATCGATATTTTAAAGTTATATAAAAAGCTATAAATATAAATAAAAAAAGAAGATATTATATTAAGGGATGCACACGTGTCGGTGAGGACATTCAGTGGTGTAATCGGAATTCTGAAATTTTAGCATTGGACAGACCCGTGGGGTAACGGAAGAGCAATAGGTTTAAGGGTAACCCTTAAGTGGATTCAGTCGTAATATTATAGGTTTTCTTGGAAAAAACGTACGAATAAATTCTTACTCTTTAAACGGCCGTGGATGCTCTTAACCCTTGGGACGTGAGTGGAGGCTGGGTGGACACCGGTTTTTATTCTTAACATTATAGATATCGGGTTTTTTACGGTTATTAGTAAGGCCAAATAGCCGAGTATTAAGGAACGCCGGAATTAGCTCAGCTAGATCCGTAGTATAAATCAATCAATCAATCAAATATTAAGGGATATTATCTTAAATAATTAAGTATAACTTAAGATACTTTAAATATTATAAACGTATAAAAATATAAGCGTAAAAGAATTATATAAGATTTTAATAATAAACTTATTTTTATATAAAATAATATTAAGATTAAAGATTAAGTCGTATAAAACTACTATTAAAAGGTTATTAAATAATAAGAAATAATAGCTGAAAATAATTATATAATAAGGCATTAAATTAAATATATACGAACAATATATATAAGCAGATAAATAAATAAATATATAAAACGTATTCTCCGTACTTATAAAGAAAAAAAGGTAAAGTTAAATTATAACTTATATTTAATTATTATTTTATATATAAAATATTACTTACGTTTTATATAAAGTTAATAGAAAGAATATATAGTTTATTAAGAATTCTATTATATAAAATTTTTTTTTAAGCAGATATAAAGTATAAATATTAAATAATAAAAGTATACTTTAATAACCAATATTATCTTACTTTTAATATATTAAATATTAAATAATTATAACTTATATGAATATTTTAAGGAATATATACGTTTTTATTTATCTTTATTAAATTTATAAATATTATATTAAGAGTTATCCTTAAATTAAACCCGGAGTTATTTTTCCTTATTTTTAAAAGGGAATATAACTTTATTAACTTAGCCTTTTACCTTAACGATATCTTTAAGGTGTATAAGATATAAAAAGAATA
Organism: Niebla homalea; assembly: GCA_019925105.1. Taxonomy (NCBI): domain Eukaryota; kingdom Fungi; phylum Ascomycota; class Lecanoromycetes; order Lecanorales; family Ramalinaceae; genus Niebla; species Niebla homalea. Next base: position 101,705 of record JAHGAU010000043.1, on the reverse strand, counting down.
ATTTATTTTTTTAAAAAATTTAATTTTTTTAAATTTTATAATTAAAGTTAAAATCATTATTTAATAAGTTAAAAATTAATATAATAAAATTAAACTACTTAAAGAAAACTATAAGGTAAAAAAATATATATAAATTAAACTTAAGAAATATAAGAAAATACTTAATCAACCCGTATTATAAAATATAAAAAACGTTAAAGGATTCTTAAATATTATCGGTATAATAAGAAAACAAATTAAAAACTTTATAAAGATAACTTACCCGTTTATTTACTTAACCGGAAATATATAGTAAAAATAAAAAGAATTAAAAAACGTATCGTTTTAACTTATATAAGATATAATGGCGGAAGCTAAAACGTTATTTAAATAAAACCTAAAGATACCGACTTATATATATATTAATACTTTAAAATACGGAGCCGGATATTATATTACCTAAGTTTAAGACCGTTATACCGTTTTATTTATTTATAACTTATATACGATAAATAAAATAAAACGTAATTACGATACCTATAAGTAAGAATTAATGATTATTATTACGTTTAAAGAAAAATTCTTTTATATATTAAATATAAGAGAAATTTTAATTATATATATAGATTATAAATTACTTATAAAGTTTATAAATATAAATTATTATCAAAATATCTTTATAAAGTAAATAAATAAATTAAGAAAGCTATATATTAAAATTAAATATATTAAAAAAGAAATTAATAAAGTTACGGATAGCCTATTAAGAATATTATTTAATAACTTAAATTATATACTTAATAAAGTAATAAAGAAAATAGCCCTTAAAATATAAAAGAATAAAAATAATATAATATAGTTTTAAAAGAGTAATAAAGGAAAATATTATATTATATTAAAAAAGCTTTTTAAAGAAGTAAAGAAAAACAAAATTAACGCCTATAATAATATAAAAATTATAATATAATAATTAAAAAGTTAATTAACTTAAAACGTAAAAGGAAAGTTAATTAAAAAAACCGTGAATAAAAGGAAAAAAGTGGATATAAAAGAATTATAGTTATAAAAGATAATCGATAATAAGCCGGTAAAAATATATAATATAAAATTAAATAATAATTATAAAATAGAACATATATAAATCAATTACGAGCTTATAGAAATATTAAAATTTAAAAAATTACTTTATTATAAAAACAACGATTAATATATTAATATTATTAAATACCTTAAAATAAAAATAAAGTTAAAAAAAAATATAATTTAATAAGTTAAATTTAATAAATAGCTTATAAACTATAGATTTAATTCAATTATTAATAAGTTATTTTATTAATACAAGAAGCGTTAAACGGTATATTTAATAAAAAAAAAAAGATAATATAGGTATTTAAGGAAGTTTATAACAACGCGGAATATTTCTTATTAAAAATTATATTAAAAAAATTACGGTATTATTATTAATAACCGGATATAGAAAAGGATATTATAAAATACATATGAGAATACCTGGTTTATATAAAGTAAATATATAGAAACCGTATAATTCCATTAAGTTTAATTAAGGTAAAAATACCCTTTAACTTATTTAAAGCGGACTTTATTAATTTTTTTAAATAAATATAAAACGGTCTTCGGTATATCTTTAATATAATAAATTATTTCTTATAATTTATATAATTATTTTATATCGCATTAATTAAAATAAAAAACGTAATTATTATATTAAAAAAGTATATAAATTATTATTTAAAACCCGTTACGATATATATAAATATCGGGAAAGCATTTATAAATAAAAGGATAAGAAGTTTCTTTTAATTATATAATATCCAATTTATTTTTATATTAAATATAACGTATAAAATAATAAATATAATAAAATTTAATAATTAAATTTAATAAAATATAATAAGGAAAATGTAAACTTAATAAAAAAATAATTAAATATAAACGGGAAAATTAATAATATTAAATATTAACTTAAAATATATTAAATATTTAAAATATGCCCTTATTAATATCCTTTTTAAAGTCGAACCGGATATAATATATAAATAAAACGTAATTAAATTAAAAGTTAAAATATACATTACGGAAAAAATAATACTACCTTTAAAAGAAATAATATATAAAGCCGTTTAAGGATTTATAGTAAACCGGGTAAATATTAAAAAGGAATTATAAAAAAGTTAAATATAATAAAAAACTAATAAAAGAAACGTTATAATAAGGGAATATAAGGTTAAAATCCGCTAAAGAAAAAAATAATTAATTATATAACGGGATTCTACCCTTAATCTTAGAAAACTTAAGCCCCGTTAAGTCGGACTATTTATTATTAAGGGCTTTATAGGAGAATATAAAGCTTTATATATATTAAAAAGGATAAATAAAACTCTTATACATAGTTTATTTTATAAGGATTCTTTTAAAGTATTTATACCGTATACCGGGTATCTTAAACCCTTTAATAAGTTAAAGTTAAAAATAATAAAGAGAATTAAAATCCAACGGGTATAAATAAAGAATACTTTAATCCTTTAAAAACCGCTATAATTATAAATAATATAAATTAAGGGGAGGAAATATATATAAATACTACGATGCCGTTTCCTTTATATTTATATTTTATTTATTTTTATATTTTAATATATTAAAAATCCCAAGAAAATACAAATTTAAAAATTAAAAAAAAAAAAAAGGAAAGAAAAAAAGGAATAAATAGTTATTTTAATAAATACCGTTAAAAACGAAAAATTAAAAAAAAAGAAGGGAAGCAGAAGTATAATAAAGATTCAGAGGAAATAAATATAAATAAAAGGATATTAAGCCTTTAACCTTTTATTTATAATCTTTTATTTATTATATTATAAATTATAAAATAATAATATTATAAAAAATTATAATTATTTATAATTAAAAATATTTCCTTAAGAAGAAAAAAAAAATATATTAAAAGCAGTATATAAGTAAAAGTATAATTAAACATTAAGGTTATATATTAAAAAATCTATTTAAAAAAACGTTTTTCTTATAAACTATATGTTTAAATATTAAACTTATTATAAATATTACGCTAAGAATATAGGTAAAATATACTATTAATATAAATATAAACATTATTTTAAATAACGGGTAATTAAGGCCTTAATTACGTCCTTAAAATAAGTAATTAAATCCAGGATTAACCTTTATTACGGTAATTACGGGGTATAAAACCGTATTAACTATCTTACCTTAGGAGCGGAAACGGAAACGGAATAAGAAAATTAATATATATATAAGGACGTAACTTAAAACGAAAATAACCCGTTATTAAGGAGGTAATTTAACAGGTAAGCCCGGTAATATAATTAAGGAAGTTAATAAAATAGCCTGAAAACCGATTAAGGCTTTAATCCGCAGATGGTTATATATATACTTTTTAATAAAACGTATATTAAAATTAAAATTATAATAATATTTATAATAACTATAATCCGGAACTAAAACCGAACAATATAAGTTAGGTACAATAAATTCAGGAATAATCCGGAATATAAGGTTTATTAAGGTCGGCAATATAAAATTAAAGAAAAATATAAACCTTTCTTTAAAATATAACCGTATTACCCGTAAAAATAACTTTAAATGAAAACGGTTAAAAAGTTATATTTAAGTTAAAGACTTTAAAGGCTATCGTATATATAAAAATAAGGTAAAAGGAGGAGCTTATTAAGGGAGAAATACTTATAGAGATACGGGTAAAGGCTACCGCGTACGTATAATATGAATAACGGACTTAAAAAGAAAAGGAATTAATAAAGGAACTTAAGTAAACTTATTATTTAAACGGAGAATTAATTAATAATTACTTTATATATAAGAAAGAAAAATAACTTATTAAAATTAAAGTTGATAAAACTTAAATTAAAGATATTTTCAGTTAAGTTTAAGTCGGGTAAATAGTATTATTTTTTCTTAAATAACTATTTATAAAACTAAATCGAAAAATTAATTTTTAAAAGGGACGGGCTATATTTTATACGAACTTTATTACGTTAAACGGGTTCGTATAACCGAAATAATCCTATAATTCCGGCAGGGCTGGACCAATATATTAATAAAGCGACTACTTAAATTAAAGGAGTTACTTAAGTTAATAAGTAAAAAGTAAACGATATAATTAATTAAATTAATTAAGCAGATAAAAACGGTAAATAACGATTAAACAGGGATTATTAAGGTAAACGAGTAATAAAGTTAAATAATTAAAATTCAGGAATAAATTATAATAATAATAAATAAGTATTAAAAATAAAAAGTATAGTAAAAATACTTATTAAAACTATAGTTATTAAATTAACTATAAACTATAATTAATTATAAAATACGTTTAACCTCCTATATTAAACTTATAATCGGTATTAAAATTAAATAATATATAACGTATTAAAGAAAAAGCGTTAACTTAAATTATATCCCGATATTAAAAATCTATAAAAAAGAATTAACGATAATTAATTAAAAAATGAATTAATTTATATATACTTAAATAGAAACTATAATCGCCCGGCCGGTATTTAAAGATATAATTTAAATAAACGCTATTTAATAAACCCTTAATACGATAATAATTAATAAAAATAAAACGATAACCGCCATTAATTTATTAATATTAAGTATATACTTAAGTATTTTTACGTATATAAAAAGCGTAAACTTAAATATATACCGTAAGAAGCTCCTGAAAATAGGAAAATTAAAATAAATTAAGGTTATAAAAAACCAACGGATATAGCTTTAAATAAATTATTTAATTAATATTTAAATAAACCTTAATAATAATAAAGATATATTTATTTAATTTCACGAAATTAATAATTAAGGTACGTTTTTTAAGGTATAAAGATATAATAAAAGTAATTTTAATTAATATAATTTAAATTAAAAATTCCGAAAAACTATAAAAAAGTTAATATAAATATAAAATAAATAACCGATATTAAGGTTAAGAATTCATATATATTCTTAGAAAAATAATTAATATTTAAATATAAAATTAAGTTAAATTTAGAATAAGTTAATTAGAATATAAAAGGAGTTAAAGATTAAAAAAAGTTAAAAAAATAAAAAAAGTTAAAAAAAAATAAAAATAAACCAGGTAAATAAAAATGAAGGATAAAGTAAACGGTTATATAGTACGATTATAAAATAAGTAAATAATTAAACGTTACCTTTAACGTTTTACTTACCGACGGAACCGGCTAAAACGGAACTTAATAAAAATAATAAATAATATTACCACGTTTAAAAGGAACCCCTTTTAATATATTTTTAGAAATACCCGTATTAAGACGATCGTACGTCAATTACCAAAAGAATACGAAAATATATTTTATTTATAAGTAAATATAGCCCCAAGGGTACTTAATATGTTAATTAATTAAAAAAAAAATATAAGTAGATAAAAGCAAATATTAAGAGTTATAATAAGGAGTATACCTTTAATAAATATTTTTAAATATAGTATTAAGCGTTAAAGGAGTTTATACAAAGGCTAAAGAGTTATCTGAAGATTAATAAATAATTATTTTATATTTTTTTCTTTCCTTTATCTTTTTAAGCAGTAATATATAAATAGTAACCACTATAACAAATTATTACCTTCCTTATTACTTTCTTAAGATTAATATAATAAATAAATAAAGAAATAATATTAATAAACGAATATAAGCTAAACAGTTATATATAATATTATTTTAAATACGCTAATAAAGAAAAACATAAAAATTTATAAAAAAAAATTTAAATAAAGCTTACTTAAACGATTAAGCCTTCTTAAAATATATTTAAAGTTACATAACGAACTTATTAAAGATATACTTAATAATAACGGGATTAAAAAAGATATTAAAAGTATACGAATAAAAGAATAAGGTAAAAAGTAATTAATCGTAAAATCTTATCCTTATAAGGGGCGGTATTTATAATTTTTTAATAAGCGGAGTAAAGTACGTTATACTTTTATATAAATTAAGTATATTATACTTAAGGAAAATATAAATATAGGTAGTTTAAGCCTTAAAATAAATAAACGTAAAATACCGAAGTTACCGTTATTAATAAGTTAATATAATAAAACCGGGGGTTATTCCTAAGAAAATTAAGTCTTAATATACCTATTTATTATTATTAAATAAGATCCAAGAATAAGGTTATAAAAGGGGTAAATAGATATATATATAAACAGCGTTAAAAAATAAGAATTATTTATTAATAATACGTAATATTAAAAGGTAAATTTATTATAAAAAGAATAAAGGTAAGTTATTATTATATTAATATTTTTTTAACTTTTATACTTACGGTAATTTAGATTATTAAAAAAATATTATAAGCGGTATATATATAATTAAAATATATATAAATATATATAATATAGTCCGGAGTATAATAGTATTCAAAATAGTACTTTATTATAAAAAAAACTAAAAAAAGAAAGAATATAAAAGATATTAAACTTATAAATAAATATATAGAGGAATGAAAATATTAAAAAAGCTAATTAAAAGTAAAATCAATTTATATATACTTTAAAAAGGAAAGGTATAACGGATTATTATAGTAAGCAACCTATACCTTATTAACTTATATAGGGGCTATAGCCTATCTTCAATTGTACTCTATTGCTACCTGCTATTTCATTACTTTTGCTCTTTCATTCCTTCCCATCTTTTCTAGATCCGATAATATATTAATTAATACCTTTAACGGTAAAATTAAGGCCCTTAAAAAGTATTTTTCCCTTTTCCGTTAGAAGTTAATTTAAACGATATCGATAACGTTACGTACTTTAATTTTATATTAATAAATAAGGTAATAATATAAGATATAATAATTAACGCAATTAATAAATTAAAAAAGGATAAAGCCTTAAAATTAAATAGGATTCTTAATAAATTCCTATTAATAATAACTTTACCGTTTAAAAGGGTCTTTATTTACCTTTTTAAAGTATATTTTAATATCGGTTATCATTTACATAAGTTTAAGGAGGCGAAAACCATTATCCTTAAGAAATTTATTAAGCCGGATTATTTTAAAATAAAATCTTATAGATTTATTATACTCCTTTATACGTTAAAAAAGGCCTTAAAGACGGTAATAATAAAGATCCTTAATAACTATATAGAACACTATAGATTTCTCTTTAATTAATAAATAAGAATAAAAAGAAATCGGTTAATAAAAATCGTTTTTAAAGGATTAATTAATAACGTATATACGGTATAAGGTTATAGGAAAAAATATATTATAAGTCTTGTTTCTCTCGATATTATAGGTATTTTCAATACAATAAATTATTAAAAATTATTATATAACTTAAGGAAGAAAGGGATATTACCCTTCTTAATTAAATAAGTAAAAAGTTTCTTAAGTAACCGAGCTACGTTAATAAATTTAAAATAAAAAATAAGCTTAATAAAGCCTATTATAATAGGAATTCCTTAAGGATCTTTTATTTCCTTTATATTATTCTTATTTTTTAATAGTTTATTAATCGAAAAGTTTATTAAGTTAAAAGAAAAGGTTTAAGTTGGAAACTTTATTAATAATATTTATTTTTTAACTTATAATATTTTTATACGTACGAACTATTTAGAATTAAAATAAACTTATAAAGTTTATCTTAAGTAAATAAAAATTTATGGGGTTTAATTTACGCCGTATAAATATAAGTTCGTTAATATAATTTAAAGTTTAAAGTTATATAACATAATAATTATAATAAACTTAAATAGAATTACGGTAAAACCGGATATTAATATTAAAATCCTTAATTTTTAAATAAATAAAAAACTTAATTAAAAAGACTATATAAGAAAGGTTTAAAAAAGATAACTTTATAGGAAAAAAAGCCTTATTTATCTCGCCGTATTAGTATAGGAAGTTACGTTATAAAAGGCCCGGATTATTATTAAGCCGTAATAAAGTTAATTATAATATACGTTAAAATTATTTAATATATACCTAAAAGTACTCCGGGATATAGAAAAGAGCCTATCTAAATATTATAAAAAGTCTAAAACCGGTATTTAAAAATAATTAATAATATTTATAAGATAACCTTTATGCCGGTATTAAAGTTGAAGGTCTTTATACCGTTAATTAAAATCTTATTAGATTAAATAATCGCTTAAATAAAATTAAAGAAATATATATACTTAATTATAATAATAAGAAACGGGCGGATCCGCTAGAATCTTAATAAGTTTTAAGTGAAAGGGAATAAATTAAAGCTAATTATCTTTTTTCCTATTAAGATAAAGTAAGAATAAGTTAAAAAGGAACTTAACTTTATTAATATCCTGGAGGTTAATTTAAGTATATATAAATTCCCGTTAAACGTAAGAAAAACCGAGATTACAAGGATTTAAAAAGTAAAAACTATAATAATTACTTTATAGGTTATAATAAAGTAAATTAAACGTTAACGGAAATATAAAAACTTTATACTTTAAGGTTATTATTATTTAGTTTTTAATAATAAAAAGATTATTAATAAATATCTCCGTTATTATAATATTATAAAAAATGATAATAATATATTAACGATTTAACTTTAAACGGATGGAAAGGGGGAGAACATGGAAGATACCAAACTTGCGGATAAGTGTATGAAGGAAGGAAAACATTAAAAAGGCTAATTAAAAGTGGAATCAATTCGTATATACTTTAAAAAGAAAAGGTATAACGGATTATTATAATAAGCAACCTATACCTTACCAACTTATATAGGGGCTGCGGCCCATTTTCAATTGCACTCCATTGCCACCTGCTATTTCATCACTTTTGCTCTTTCCTTCCTTCCCATCTTTTCTACGGATAAAAACGGTTTAATTTACTTTTTATTTATTATATATACCGGAAATCGGATAAATACCGGATATAAGTATAAATAGAGAAAGTAAAACGCCGTATATATCCTTATTTTTTATCCCTTATTTACGGAGATTAAGTTAGGATTTATAATAAAAGTTAATACTTATAATTACCGTTAAATATTATTTATAAAGTAAAATATCCGGGTAGCCGTTAAGTTTATAATATTTATTGGATTATTATTATAATTTAACCTCGATATAAAGATAAATAAGGTTATTAAAGACTTTATAAAGAAGGCCCGTTATTAATTAAGGAAGAAAAAGAAAAGCGGAAACCGGTTATATTATTTATATAAACCGGAAAGTATCTTTTATAACCATAAAGATATAATAATAAACGCTTATTAAAAGTCCTTAAAAAAGTTAACGGCAATAATAAAGTAAAAAAGGTATATATTAAGCGTATAAATATTAATAAGGATATCTAAAGGTATTACGTAAAATTAAGGTAATACGGATATATAAAGGAGCAGAAGAATAATAAGTTTAAGGGTAGCCCCTATAAGGATACGGTTATAATATTATAGATTTTCTTAAGGGAATTAACATATAAAAAATATATAAATAAATTATTATTCTTTAAACGGCCGTTAATATCCTTTACCTTAAGGGATAAAGGGTAAAGGTTTAGCGGACGCCGGTTTTTACTTTAACTTTATAAGTATCAAGTTTTTCCGGTTATTAATAAAGTTAAAAGGCCGCATATTAAGGAACGCCGGAATTAGCTTAACTAGACCCCTAGTATAAATTAATCAATCAATCAAATTAATAACATTAATAACTTTAATTCAAGTTTAACGGAAACTAGTAAAATCTTTATAGTCGTTTACGTAAATATAATAACGGAATGCTTAAAAGTACCTTGGATCCTTTAAGGTAATTTAACATATATAAATATTATAAAAGACTTTATTAACCGGAACGTCTTAAGGGAGTTAAGTAAATATATAAAAAAAATTCTAATAACATAATTAATATCCTATTTAAATTAAAATAAAGGGACTACGTTATTAACTTGAATAATAAAGGATTACTATATAATCTTTTATACAATTTATCTTAAATAAAACTAATAGAGTTCCGGCGGTATTTAAAGAATAATATAGCCCGGGGTTAAATTTATTACTTAACGTTATCCGTAAACGCCCCAATCTTTTTTATATTTAAAAAGGACGGCGGCTTTTATCTTTATATCGGTTACCGTAAATTAAATACGGTTATAGTTAAAAATCGATATTTATTATCTTTAATTATAGAGATTTTTAACCGGTTAAATAACTTTAAATAGTTTATTAAGTTAAACCTTAAGGATACCTATTACCGGCTATAAATTAAGTCCGGCAATAAATAAAAGATAACGTTCTATACGTATTATAGTTATTTTAAGTATTTCATTATACCGTTTAAGTTAATTAACGCCTTAACGACCTTTTAAATTTATATCAATTATATCTTTATTGATTTTATTAATATAATTTATATAGTTTATTTAAACGATATTTTAATATTTAATAAAAATCCGGCGGATTATTAATATTATACTTAATAAAGCCTTAAGTAACTTTATTAATTTTAACTTTACGTTAATCTCGGGAAGTATTAATTTAATATTACTTAAATAAAATTTTTAAAGTTTATCATTTTTATTAAAGGGATTTAAATAGATTAAAAGCGTAGTTAATCGATTAAAAACTGGTTTACCTTAAAAACCTATTAGGAAGTACAGGTTTTTTTTAAATTTTATAAATTTTTTATTGTTCTATTTAAAAATATTTAAAGATAATTAAGCTTTTAATTAATCTATTTAAGGGCAATAAAAGAAAGAAAAAGGCTAACTTATTAATATAGAATAATACGGTAAATATAGCGTTCCGCCGGTTCCGCGAGATATTTATTAACGCTTTATTATTTTACCATTTTAACTTAACACGGAATATATAAATAAAGACCGATATCTTTAATTTTACTATTATAAATATTTTATTTTCATAATTTAAAAAAAGCTATTAACGTTTAATTATATATTAATCCAAAAAATAACCTTTACCAAGTAAAATTATGGAACTCCTCGTTATCGTTATAACGGTTAAGTAATAATAATATTACTTGAAAGGGAGCCTCAAAGTTATTTAAATATGAACGGATTATAATAACCTTTAAGGGCTTATAAAATAACCAGCGTTAAACCCGTATTAAGTTAAATAAGCCTTAAAACTTATTAGTATAACTTAAAAATATTTTATTATTAAAGTAAAATAAACTTTATTAATCCTTTATTAAAACGTTAAACTATTAAGGAGTCTTACCTTTTATTATTATTTTATTATTTACCTTATAAAATAAACTTATATTTTAATCCGATAAGTCGGTAAAGCGCCGGCGGACGGCGGTTATTGATTATTAATTATTATTCGCTTTAAAAGGTATTTAAATTATTATTCCGTGAAAAAGGATTTCATAGTTATTTAAAGGGTTTTATAAGGAATCTAGGTTAATTAAATTACTTATTAAGGATCTAAAGGTTAATAATACGTTTATATATTAGACTAAGGATAATAACGTAATACCAACGTATTCTCGTTAAAATCGTAGTAATACTTAAAGACTTAATTTAAATAGTTTTATTATTTATAAGGGCCGTATATATATCCTTTACGATAAAACGGTTAAAAAAGAACTGATTAACAAATATTATAATAACTTATTAACGGGCCACTTTAAAGCCAAAAAAACATATAAGCTCCTGGCCCGTAAATATCACTAGAATGATTTAAAAGTTTAAATTAATAATTATATTAAAACGTATAATACTTATTAAAAAATTAAAATCTTATGTTACCGCCTTTATAACGAACTTTTTTACTTTTTTAACCGGTTATACCCTAGAAAGAATTTAGTATAAACTTTATTATTAATTTACCCGCAAGTAAAATGAAAAATAATATTTATAATTTGATTTTAATAACCGTAAATAGGTATATAAAGATATATAAATACCTCCCCGTTATAAAATAAATTAATACCGTTACGTTAACGGATATCTTCTTTAAAGAAATTGTATTACGGTATAATACGCCGGCTAGAATCGTGATTAATTAAGGGTTTTTATTTATTAATAAAATCTAAGGATTAATATATTGTTATATAAAAATAAAGCGTAGGTTAAGTACCGCTTTTTACTTGTAAACGGATAATTAAATTAAACGTTAAAGTTAAGATTTTAAATAATATTTAAAGACCTTTATTACTTTGAATAAATAAATTAAATAAGATTATTCCCCTAGCCGAATTTACTTATATAAACTCGGAATACTTAACTTTAAGTTATAGTTTTTTTATAGCGATATATAGCTATAATCTAAATATTTATTTTAACTTTAAGGATAAACTTATAAAGGAAGAAATACTTATAATAAAAGATAAAATTAAAATATTATATAAAATACGATTAATATTAACGGATTAAAAACGTTATATTATTAAATTAACTTAAAAAACGTATAATAAGAAATATAAGCCGGAATTATATAATATTAATGAATTAATAATATTAAATATTAAGAACCTTAAGTCAAAGTAATTAAGTAAGAAGCTTACGACCTGATTTATAAGACCCTTTATAATCAATAATAAAATTAAAATATAAACGTACCGTTTATTCTTTTTTATTGCTTATTAAATCCATTTTATTATTTATATTTCTCTTTTAAAGCTTTCATATACTCGTATTAATAATTAAACGGCGGAGGTTATAATATAAATATATTTTAATTAATAATAAAAAGGAATAAACAATTAAAGAAACCATTAATAAAATTAAAAATAGAAAAGATGTTTAATATTAAGTTAAATAAATTAATTAAGGCCTTAAATACAATTAATAGGTACCGGAGGCGGACTTAAAGTACTCTTAAGAATTACGGGAATAATATAATGAGACAATATAAAATAAGAGGAAACGTAAATAAAATTATAATACCGCGACGGCGGAAATTATATATATGGTTAATAATTATATATATAATTAATATTATGGTTATTTAACCCTTATATATTATTTTTCCGTAAGATTATTAGAGTTTAAGCTTTAATTAATAACTTTATTTATTACGGATATTATATACGCGGATAAATTAACGTTATAAAAGCGATTATTTTTATTATAATATTATGATTAATAAGAATAACTTTAATAATAACCGCGATAATATTAAAGGCGAAGAAACGTAAACGTTAAATCATAAGTACTTAATACGCTATTAAGTAAATAAGGTTATATAAATAAAGTTAAAGAAATAAAGTTATTTAAAGTAATAAAAGATTAATAAATATGTTTATTAAGTTATATTAACGTACCAGTAACTTTAATAATATCGTCCGTTTTATTGCTTTTCCGTAATATATAAATTGTAAGTACCTAATACTTAACGTTATTAACTTTAACGCTTAACGTTAAATACTAATAATATTAATATATAAAAATACATTAACGAGATTAAGGATAAGTATAAAGGTATTATATTTTCTTTGCCTTTCTCCTTTCCTTTTTCGCCCTTCTTTCTTTTTCCTTTTTTTTCTTCCTCCTTTTTTCCGCCTTCCTTGCCGCTTTAATTAAAGGTTTTTTTTAATATTATTCACCGGAAAAGCTCCCTAACTTAATTTTAAAAATATTACCCTTAAAATTTAAGGCCGACCCCTTTAATAACGTTATTAAAGAAAATATAATTTTATCTTCTTCCTCCTTAAATAAGTTAAAGTCCGGATCTTCCTTCTCCTTTGGATTAAAACTTAAGGTATATATACTTAAGAGCTTAAGGTTATACCCCCTTATTAGTTATTATTAACGGAACGCCGGGACTTAAAAACGGATCCTCCAATAAAATAAATAATAATAAAGAGCCCGGACCCTTTATAATAACTTACTTTAACTATTAAATGTTAACGCCGTTATATTATAAGCGAATTAAATATACTTACTTATTCTTTAAGGAAATAGACTTTTTTTTCCGCCGCCGTTATATACGTAATAAACGCGTGTTTCTTTATTTAAAGAATTAAAATTTTCTTTTTAACTTCTATAATAATTCTGCGGAATATATACTTTATATAATTAATTATTGAACCTTGTGAACACAAGCTTGGAACAATTCAGTCCAATCACCATTGACAATCAGACGACAAGGACTCGTTTCATTATATTAGGATAGCGACGAATAACGGGACCCTAAAGGTCAGAAACGATATACGTGTATATAGCTTAAGTAATAGTAAGGACAGTACCTTAAATACGATAAGCGGAAGCGGAATAATAGGGGTAAAAAGGGAGGAAGGGCAAGCGGCCTAGGTTAATAGGAACGGTAATAAGTCGTATGAACGACGCGATAAATACGAGATAAAAAGGCCTTAAATCGAACAGGGAGTTTATAGTCAATAAGATATACGTAAAGGGACGCGTATAACGCGTAAAGGTATTATTATAAAAGGTAATAAATAAAAGGCGGAGGGGACGAGGACGGTACGCGGGGACGGATAAGGGGTAAACGGAGGCATAAAAGGCCTTATTAAGTATATATAAACTGGGAAAAAGCTAAGTAAAGACAGGGAAATACCAGGTGGACAGGAATAGGTTATGAAAAAAGGTAGCCACCGGACACGTAAAGGAGAAGTAAAAGGGGAGGAAGCAATAAGGGCGCTAAAAGGCCTCTTTATAATTATATGGAAGGATATTACGTTAGAGACCTGGCCGATACTATAAATCGGGTTACGGGGAGTAAAAGACTTTTACGTGGAAGTAAGGAGAGGTTTAAGGGAGTTAAAGAGGTTACGCGGAGCTTAAAAAGTGGTAATAAAAACGCCAGTAAACGGAAGCAAAAAGAGATAAAAAGGATACATATAAAGTAAAGGAACGACGGGGAAACTTTAAAAAAGGGAGCGGGGATAAGTTAGGCAGCGAAAGCTATGAGGACGGCGCCGGCGTTAACGATAAAGGAAATAAAGGCAAAGAAAAAAGCGGCGGCATTAAGGAAGGTAAAAATAATAATTATATAATTATTAAGCGAAAAGGAAAAGAGCATAACGGTAAAGGCGAACCCATTATAATTAATAAAAACGTTTAAAGTAATAAGAAAGTTATTAATAAAGCAGATTATTACGGTACGTAAACTGTAAAACGGGGATATCCTTTTCAATATAGCCTTATTAAAGGCGAAAGAAAAGCTAAAAAAGTTAAAGAGATAAACCGGTAAAAAAAGTATAAAACAGTAAAGGTATTAAGGCAATCCTTCGTTATCGCGGTAAACGGAATATATTTAATAAAGTTTACGGGGGAAGAAGGGGAAGCCACTTTAAGGCGGATAAAGAAAGAGAATACGGTTTTCTACCTTAAACTGGAGATCGTCGATTATAACCTCCCCGCTATAGTAAAGAAGCTAGACGTTTTTAGTCATATAAAAAAATACTCCACGGTTATCCTAAGCGTAGCGTTAATAAGGATATACGACGATATTTTCGATAAAGGGGTAATAGAGGGTAAATCTTTTAAGTTAATAAAACCTTAAGACTGAATAGCGGATATCTATTAGTATTTTAAATATTAAGGGTACGGGTATATTATTACGAAATACTTTAATAATATGAAATACGCAGTATATATTAAAGGGCATAATACGTACGAATATATTAACTTAATAGTAAAAGGCCTAACGAAGAACGCGCTGAAATACGTAGCGTATAATAATAATAGTTACTTAACGTAAAACTTATAATATACGGTAAGAACAAAGGAGACCCAGCGTAAAAAAATTAAGATAATAATTAAAATTTAACGCTATAACTTATATAAACCTAAACCGGCAAAACAATTAAAGATAATCTTAAGACGTAAATAAAGCTTATTAAACGGGGAAGGATAAAGCGTGGTAATCAATAACGTAAAAAAGAGGAAGCTTATAGTAATATTAACCTTTAAGGCTAACCGCTTAACCGGGATTGTTATCGTAATAAAAAGATTAAGATAGATAACGCTTAGCTTTAAGAAGAAACCGTCTATATGAATAGAAGTCGATAAGGAGAGCTTAACGGACGTTGATATTTAGTATATTTACGCTTTTAAGGGTAATATAGTATAACGTACGCGGGGAAGTAGTTAAAGCCGTAATACCGATATTTAGATTTAAAAAGGTAAAGGATATCGATATTATAGCGATATAAAAGCCGCTATATAGTCCGTATATTTACTTTTTAATTAACCTGGGAGATGGTTTTTATTTAATTTTCGAGGGTAATAAGATAACGCGGATATACTTCTTTATTAATAAAAGGTTAAATATAGACAATTAGGACGTTACCTATTACGGAGGGAACCTATATATACTCCGGATTGTACGAGAGGGGGATATTAAGGGTACTTTAAATATTTATAATACGTATAATCCGTTACCGGCCAATAAGAAAAAACCTTTTACGATCCCGCTACTTAAGGATATTATAGCCGTACCCGGTAAATACTTCCTAATAAAAGACTTTAATTTTTATTACGTTTAATAGAACAAGGACGGTTATACGATCAGTTATACTGAATCTGAAGAGCTATTAATAGTTATTATACGGTTTAATTTTACGTTATTAATACTAAAAGGGGCTATTATATAGGAAAGCCGTAAACTTAAGATTACGATTAACTTAGTATTTAGCTCGGAAGGTATTATTAACTCGGTTATAGTATACGGACCCCAAGAGAACCTAAAATACGGTTCGGATTATATCCCGATGCAAACGACTTTAAACTGGTCCATTAACGCGACTCCGCCCTTACCGTTTAAACAAGCGTAAAAAATAATTAAGGAAGCCGAGGTATTAACGAAAACGGTAAAAATAATATCCTAATTAACGGAGCGTCCCCGGCTCGATAATAAGGAATAGATCAACCGTTTTATAAAGCGGGTAATAAAGGCTTTAAACGAAGTAATTAACGTTATAATCTTAATAGTAAAGCCGTCTTAAAGAGTTAAAACCTATTAAAACGAAGAATATATAAAGGTAACTATAAAGGTAAAAGCGCTTATAAAATAAGCTATTAAATATAAAAACCGGAAAACGCTTCAGCGGCTAAAAAAAAAGCTTAAAAGGAAAAAAAAAAGAATTATCCGGAAGGTTAAATAAATATACTTCCGGGCTATAATATATAACTTAACGGTTTCCTTTTATGGTATTTAAAAGCTAGTAAAATACGGTAAGGAATAAAGTAGGAAACCCAAATTTATCCCCAAGTTTCTACCCTTAAAAAGATTAAACAGTACGGTAATAAATACCTTTAACGGTAAAATTAAGGCTCTTAAAAAGGCGTTCTTTCCCCCGTTACCGGAAGTTAACCTAGTAGATATTAACGGCACGGTATATCCTGAATTAATAATAGTAAGTAAGGTAATAACTTAGGAGATAGTAACTAAGGCGATTAATAAACCGAAGAAGGATAAGGCCCCGGACCTAACGGCATACCAAACAGGTTCCTATTTATAATAGCGTTATTATTCGGAGAGGTCTTTACTTACCTATTTTAAGCCTATTTCGATATAGGATATTACCCCCGTAAATTTAAGGAAACCAAAACGATCATCCTTAAAAAGCCGGTTAAATTAGATTACTCAGAGGTAAAGTCGTATAAACCTATAATATTCCTCTATACGTTAAGGAAGGCTTTAAAGACAGTAATTGCAAAGATCTTAAGTGATTACGTAGAAGGATATAGGCTGCTCCCCGACTAATAAATAAAAATAAGAAGAGGACGGTTGATGGAGACGGCTTTTAAAGGCTTAATCGATAATATATATACGGTATAAGGCCATAGGAAGAAGTATATCACGAGTCTTTTTTCTTTAGATATTGTAAAGGCGTTTAATAAAGTAAATTATTAAAGGTTACTATATAATTTACGGAAAAAGGGGGTTTTACCTTTCTTCGTAAATTGGATAAAAAGTTTCTTAAATAATTAAGCGACGTTAATTAACTTAAGATAAAAGATAAATACGATGGAGCCCGCGATAATAAGGATTCCCCAGGGGTTACCTATTTCCTTAGTCTTATTCTTATTCTTTAACGGCCTGCTTATCGAGGACTTAACGAAGCTGAAATAGAAGGTTTAAGTAAGGGGCTTTATTGATAATATCTACCTTTTAGCTTATAATACGTTTATTCATACGAATTATTTAAAGCTAAAATAGGCTTATAAAGTCTGCTTACGATAAATAAAGATATATAGGGCTTAATTCACCCCGTATAAGTATAAGTTCATTTATATAATAAGGAGCCCGAAGTTATACGATATGATAGCTATAGTAGACTTAGGCAGTATAGCGGTAAAACCGGAAGCCAGCATTAGGGTATTCAGCCTATAGGTCGATAAGAAACTGGACTGGAAGGACCACATAAAAAAGGTCCAGAAGAAGATAATTTCATAAAAGAAGGGCCTTATTTACCTTACGGTATTGACGTGGGGAGCTACCTTATAAAAGGCTAGAACCGTTTACCAGGCGGTTGTAAAGTTTACGATAACGTATATAGCAGCCATCTAGCACGTACCTAAAGGCACGCCTAAACATAAAAAAGAGCCCGTCCGGTAACTATAAAAAATCCAAAACCGATACCTAAGAATAATAAGTAAAGCATATAAAGCGATTCCCGTCCCGATGCTAGAATCCGAAATCTTCATATTATTAATAAAACTAGCCCTAAACTAAATAATCGCTTAAGCGAGGCTTAAAAAAGGTATAAACTTAATTACGTTAATAGGAAATAAACGTATTTACTAGAACTATAAAAACCTTAAATAAGAAAGCGTAAAAAGGCAATACCTATTTCCCCCACGGAAGTCAAATTAAAGTAAATTAAAAAAGAGGTCGACCTAACTTACGTTTAAGAAGTTAACGTAAGAGTATACGAACTCTTACCTAAAGCGAAAGCGGCAAAAAAAAAAAAGAAGGCCATAAAAGCAAAGTTAACAACGATTACCCTATAAACCATAAAGAGGTAAATAGAGCGTTAATACAAATATAGAGAATTAATCCCTTAAAAGCGACGGTACCCGGCGCTAAATAGCAACGAGGTTATTAATAAGCATCTTTAACGTTACGGGATTATAAGGAAAAATAATAACGCACTAATAATCTAACTCCGGATAAATAAAAACGACTTAACCTACTTCCTCTTTATCGTATACGCCGGTGGCCGGATTAACGCTAATTACGAATATAGGTAGCGAAAATAAAACGCCGTATATATATTAATTTCCTATTTACTATTTAAGGAACTTAAACCGGGACTAATTAAAAGGGCAGGGATTAACGACTATCGTTAAATACTTATTAATAAAAAGGTATTAAAGTAACCGTTAGATTTATAATGGTTACGGGCTTATTATTATAGTTTAACCTAGCCAAGGAAATAAAGGAAATAATTAAGGATTTAACTAAGAAACTTCGCCGCCGATTTAAGGGTAAAAAGCAGCGGCGGGAAAACTATACTTAATAGGGGGTTAAAGGGGCTATAAATACCAGGGCGGTGTAAAAGGCAATATTATATCGGTCGGCAGAGTCGTATGAATAAGGTAATAATAACATACGTATCGGTAAGGATATTTAGTGGTATAATCGGAATTCTGAAATTTTAGCATTAGATAGACCCGTAAGGTGACGGAAGAACAACAGGTTTAAAGGTAACCTTTAAATAAATTCGGTTATAGTATTATAGGTTTTCTTAGAAAAAACGTATAAATAAATTCTTACTTTCTGGACGGCCGTGGATGCTTTTAACCCTTAGGACGTGAGTGGAGGCTGGGTAGATACCGGTTTTTATTCCTGACGCTATAAATATCGGGTTTTTTACGGTTATTAATAAGGCCAAATAGCCGAGTGTTAGGGAACGCCGGAATTAGCTTAGCTAGATCCGTAGTATAAATCAATCAATCAATCAATAATTAATTATTATTAATACTTAATTAATATTTAACCGGAAAATTTATAAATCCTAAAAGATCTTTTAACGCTTCCGTACGTATTAAGTAAATGCGTTAATAAATAATAAACCGGTATTACGTTATTTACTTAATTATTAAGTTATTTAAAATTAAAGTTAATTCAGGAATTATATATATATTAAGATAATAACGTATTAATGGCGTTAAGGATATTTACGGGATTATAATAGCTTAAATATTATTTATTATAATATTTACGGTAGGGTATAAAATTCCGTTAATATAAAAACTTATCCTATAAAATATAAGTAAAATAAAGCGATATTATATATATTATTTATATTATATTTATATTATATTTATATTATATTTATATTATATTTATATTATGTTTATATTATGTTTATATTATATTTATATTATGTTTATATTATGTTTATATTATGTTTATATTATGTTTATATTATATTTATATTATATTTATATTATATTTATATTACATTTATATTACATTTATATTACATTTATATTATATTTATATTATATTTATATTACATTTATATTACATTTATATTACATTTATATTACATTTATATTATATTTATATTATATTTATATTATATTTATATTATATTTATATTATATTTATATTATATTTATATTATATTTATATTATATTTATATTATATTTATATTATATTTATATTATATTTATATTATATTTATATTATATTTATATTATATTTATATTATATTTATATTATATTTATATTTACGTTAATAATATATTATTATATATACGTTATATTACTTAAAAATTAAAGTAAACTTATATATCTTATTAATAAATAAAAATAAATAGATTATTAATATAAGTAAAATATTTACGTAATATTAACGTTACTTATAATAATAATAGTATAAATAATAAAGGTATATAGTTATATACATATTAACTTATAAATACTTATATAGACTTTTATTATATCATATTTATAAAAGCGATGAAAATTATTAAAAAGAAAAGAAAAAAAATTCAAAACAGAATAAAAGCTTTATAATAATTATACGCCGTTTTTACGTTAACGCTTACCTTTATTATAGCGTAATAAATTAATAATAAAACCTTAAGCAATTATTAATTAATACTATAAAGACTCTTTTCTTATTTACTTTTTCCTACTGGATTTTATAAAGGGGTTTTCAATAAGCTTTATAAGTTACGTTCATTATTTATTAACGCAAAATGCCCCTATTATATTATTATTAAATATATATTACTATAATTATATATATACTTAAGGACTCTTTTCTTTTTACCCTTTTCTTATTAGGTTTGGTAATAAATTTTTAATAAGCCTTATACTTAACCGGCTTTACGTTAACTTCTTAAATATATCTCTTTATGCCTTAAAGACCAACATATAAAAAGGGAGATAATTATTAATAGTTAACGTTATCTTTACGTTAACGTTATAGTAATACGCTATATTACTACGTTAAGGTAAGCCTTAATAAAGAGCCTTAATAACGGCCTTAATATACGTTATTTATAAACTATAACTTAATTAACGTAAAGCGGGATAATTATTGTTTTTACTTTAAGTAAAGGTTATACCTTAATTCTTTTTAAGTTCCTTAAGAATTAATTTTATTATTAATTTACTTATTAAAATAATATTGAAGTATCTAGACCGTAACGTTATATTTTCTATACTTACCTTTATTAGTCCCGCCGGCGTACCGCCAGCGGAGTCAGTCTAACATTAAGCGCCGCGTATATTTGCTTTATCGCTATTATTATTTAATCCTTTTTTATATCCTTTTAAAATTATACTTTGGGGCGATTAAGATAAAAAAGGTAAATATATATTTATAAACCGCTTAACGATAATCGGAATAATAAAAAGCGTACCGGGTTATTAGAAAAAACACTCGGATGGCCTTCCGGAGCGGATTAGGCTTAGTGTTAAGATGATATCATTCCCGAGTAAAACTCGTCAATAAAGGATATAGACTTCTAGATCCCAAATTGCTTATACCAATCCGCAATATAATTAATCGAGCGCGCCGGAGCATTGAAAAACGATAGTTGGGGTATAAGCTTAGAACGGTATAACATAGAGAAGGGAGGGAGAAGAAGGAAGGGAACACCTTTTGGCTGCTTGGATTTGGAGCTTTAAGAGCTGGAGGTGTTGTAGACACAAGAGGCTGAACAGGGCGGACTCCATTATCTTGATTATTGTACGATCAAACCTCCCTCCTTCTTGCCCATAGCGCCTGTTATGCAGCCGCGCATCGTTGGCGGCGGCGGCTGCGGCTTTGACTGGCGCGTCCTCCGTATCGTTAGGGATAACAAAGGGGCCTTACCATCTTCAGCCCAGACCTTTGTGATTGCCCTCGAAATCGTGCGCGGCGATGATTTGCTTATTTCATTGCTCCTTTAGCACAAGGGCTAAGGATAATATGCTTTTCTCCTGTCCCCCCTCTTATTTCTTACGTCGTTGCCTGAAGCTGAATTTGGCGACGAATGTGGCTCCTTTGACTGTAGAGGCGCCGTCCTCACAAAACTCCCACGGAAGGATCCACGGAACAATAACATGGAGGTGCTATTGCCAAGCAACACTTCCTGCTGTAACACCCTCGTATGGGGGAGATCGGCCGAAACAGGCGAAACGCGTGGTGCCGCCAACATCGCCGACAATCTGGGATGCGAGACAGCAGTCCCGCAGGTTGGTGTTGAGGGAGTCCCCCAGCAATATTGAAGGGATCCAGCCGGCTGCTTGAGCACTGTCGGACAGGAGGAGCGGGGCACGAGCAAGACGAGGGATGTAGGAATACATGGTTGATTTAGTCTGATCGATCGAATCAAGCTGGACAAGCTTTCTTTAAGAGATGAGTCGGTAAGTGCAAAGAGGGTTGTTGAAGAGGCCTTGACGAAGATGGGTGAGCTTGGGAAGATGGTCGGGTGGGGAAAGGCACGCGGAGGCCGTGCTAGTGGTGGTAGAGATGGACATGTGTGCCAGTCTTGCCGTAGGAGTCTTATGGACTTAATCATGGCAAGCCAATATTCGCCCTTGTGTTGCACAAAACATTGACTTTGCTCCTCTAGAATCCAGACCTTTTTGTGTGATGTGATTGCCCTTTATGATTGCCCTTTGCTCACATAGGAAGCATTGCTCTTTCGTCCGCGATACTGCTCGTTTGCTCTGCGCGCTTGCTACCTGGCTTTCTCCAGCCTCTGGCCACATTGTGTTCATCGCTTTTATCCACAACTCAGCAACATTATGCTCCCGTCTGCCCCGTTAGAGGTAGCGGTCGAACGCTCTGGAAGTCATGATAAGAGTCTGCTCCAGCTCTATCATCTACCACGCTCTTCGATATTGTAATGCGGCCATAGGATATGTATCCGCAAGTGTTCCTCTTGCTTTTCAAGCCATGATCATTATCTCTTTCCGCTGAGGTAATTGCGACGTCTGCTGGAGAGGCAGGGAGTTCTGGTAGAGACACGGGTTACAGGGAGACAGCTCGTTATGTGGGAGGAGACCGGCGTAGGAGGTAGGAGGTAGGAGGCAGGAGGTAGAAGGTAGGAAGGAGGGTTGGCATCTGTGTTGGAAAGTTTATGAAGGATCGATCGGTAGGACTGCTTTTGCCGTGACCGAGGAAGATAGTCTTGACCTTATCGAATGGTCTCGGTGTAAGCAGGCATCCGCTTTCCTCAAGGTAGGCATGGAACAATTCTGCCTACATACGACAGGATTAAGAACATGGACAAAAACCGGGCATAAAATGATTATCTTACTTATTCTACCCGGCGAGCCGCTTAGGGCTGTAAGCCGCTTTATGCTTTAAATCATGATAATTTAAGGTGCCTCCCGCGGGGTTACACCGTTGCGGCGCCGTCGCGTAATTTCATACTAGAGGCAGCTTTATTTTGTAATGCACTGCGAACTCATTTACCACATTATGTTCCTCCAAATTCATTGCATTATTACCATATCAGATCCCGATTCCTGAACGGACTCGGGTGGGCGTGCTAATACGAGCATCGGCTGTACAACTTGGCCCTGTAGCGAGATGGGATCCTCTTTGTGTGGCAGCTCTTCTGGCGAGGAAAGGACTCCTGTAGACAGGATCTTGGCGTTAGAGATGCAAACATGACTCAAGAGAGAATAATATATATAATTGAGCGGCTGTCAGACTCGTCTGTGCGAAAGAGAGAAATACTCCAATGTTCACAATGATGGCCAAAAGGTGTACCTGCGGTATGCTGTAAGCTATCACGTACTGTTCACGGGTTGGCGCAATCACGAACCACTGCAGCAGATTCCTTCGGTCTCGCCATAGTATCGACAATTTGTATCGGCTCTGCCGCTACATACACCCTAGGAGGATGGACAGAAGTCAGCTTCGCTGGTTGCTCTTCCTTAATGACCTCAATAATTGGCAGCTTTGTATTAGAGACTGATTGTGAGTAGAGTACACACGCATATTGGGTGAGACCGATGGCATGTCTAGCTTGCGAAGCCTTATTCACAGGGAATTTGGTGTTCCCCGCGTACTCGCAGCTTCTCTGTGCTTTACGATAATAACAGATCGACATGATTACAATAAAGAGATTATGTGATCCCTACTCGTATCTATTCTTAACACCATCGTCAACGAGACCACCTAGCACATAACACGCATGATATTACCAGGTGGAACTGGTGGATAGACACCAAATGTCTCCGGAGATCAAGAAGTCGGTGCGCCGTAGCCCGTACGGTCTCTGGCACAGCCGTCATTTACGACGCGCGGACGGTGGAAAGCGCTCGAGCCGCAGTACGGACGCCAGACACACTGCTTCGCCACGACCTAGTCGTTCGTTGGATTGGGCGCTTGATTTCAGTGGGGTGGAGGTGGGGCTGGGGGGCTGCCTGGTACGATTCGACAGCAGGAGGCTGCAGATCTGCACTGCCTGAATGTTAGCTCAGTTTAGTATGGGGCTGTGCAATCGACAAAAACAATATAATCAGCCTGAAAGGTCCGCACCTTTTCGTGGTCAAAAGCTTTACAACATTTGTATAGCTGATTATCGATCTTTACCATTATCTTCCACTTCCAATATGGCGACTCTCTTTGGCAATGGCAGCGACGTGGTGCACTGGCAACCCAGCCCTAACACTCGCGGTACTTTTGATATCCTCAGCACATGTCTCATCACCCTGTTTCTCTGTGTTTGGACCGCAGTACATATGAACATCTCGCCACCCGGACATGTTTGGGGACCGAGGTTAAGAAAAGCCGGCTGGTTGTGCCTCGCTCTTATCGCGCCAGAAATGGTCGTTTATACTGCGTGGTAAGCCGATCTTCCTGTAAAGTTCCCATTAACTAAACCAAAGACAGGTGGCAACGGCAGAATGCACGTTGGATAATGGAGATAGTCAACGAGACATTGGGCTTACGAGCTCCCCTGCCGTGGCACGCAACAACTACAAAAAGGATCAAGTTTGTTCTTAGATGGCTGATGGGGTCTGGGCCATCCGGCAAACGAGGTCTCAAGAAAGTAAGCCAAGCTAGCGCTTTATCCCACTTCAAAGCTCTCTAGACTGAGATTCTACAGCAGCCGACATGTGAAGCACAGAAGACTGACCAGCCTTCTGAGCGCGAACCCTGGACCATGGAACATGGGTTTTACTCAATGATGGGGGGGTTCGCAATCCACATCTCTGATAAACTTCCCATAACACACAGATTTGCACCTCCGGGCTCCAATGAGTATTGGTCCATCACACTGGACGGTCTCCATTATTTGTTGGATAAGGATGAATACCGTGATATATTGCCCAACCTCCCAAGGGAGGAGATCAGGTCCAAGAGCAAAGCCGATGGACTTGCGAAGTCTCTCGTATGCATCCAAGCCTCGTGGTTCATTGCACAGTGTTTGACACGATGTATGTTCTGAGGGTGTCCTGGCTAGCCTCCCATTGTGTACCAGACACTATTGCTGATCTTTGAGTTCAGTGGCGCAACATATATCCATCAGCCTGCTTGAGCTCAACACACTCGCTCATGCCATCTGCGCGCTGCTGATCTATATTCTGTGGTGGGAGAAACCATTCGACGTTGATTACCCGACGATACTTCATGATCAAGAATTGTTGAGACTTGCCGCATACACATGGATGTTGAGAAAACCATCGCCGGCATCTGAGTCGATCGATCTTCTCTATCAAGAGCGCCTCAAGCTCGATCCAAAGTACCCAACCTCGAAGGTAAGATTGTCTTACCCTACCACCCAATCATACCGCCCTTCCTGTAAGTCGCTTCTTTGCGTTTTGCTGTGGCTTATTCTGGGTGCATAGAGGGATAAGTATAAGCTTAGTAGGCACAGAATCGCAGTCAATGAGTTTGATGTCATTGCATACCCATACGGGGATGAACAGCCTGCAGGTCAGCATCAAGACTTGTTGGCCCCAGGTCAAATACTCTCAGGGACAGGCTTTCGCGCAAGTGACACTATCAGCAATGGACATTTGGATGAGAAATATCGGATTGTCGTGCCTCAACCAGCAATCAGCTTTACAATCGAGGATACGAATCGATGGAGAATGGCATGGCAAGCATATCGACTGGAAAGACCTTTAAATAAATATCCACGTTATGGGGGAAACTCCGTCAGTCTCTTTGGATTTGACCTTATCTTTGCAAAAGGATATAGCGACTTTCCCGGCATCGACGAGCTGTGGGAGAGACCTTCGGTAGGATTCGGCTTCTGCGTAGCAGCCTTTATCTATGGCGGCCTTCACGCCTTAGCATGGTCTGCACATTTTCCCTCCCCTACAGAACGACTCTTGTGGCGAATCTCAGTCTGTACTGTCATGGGTGGTATGATTGCGGTTCTCGCTTCCATCTCCGCGTTTGACCATTCGGAACACGTGAAGCTGCCGAGGATCGTAGGATCAATTTTGGATAAAACTGGTGCCTTATTCGGCTTGTCGTTATTTATGGTATCTGTGGCATACGTACTAGCTCGCGGATACCTGGTGGTGGAAAGCTTTATCAACCTCTCACACCTCCCAGCGGACGTCTACAAGCTTCCCAACTGGTCCGCCTACTTCCCGCACATTTCGTGAACGCTCAAGGACATACAATGGCAGACTAGCCTTTATGATACGAGTTCTTGGACAGACACAAGAAAACGAAAACGTCCAAAAGGAGGACCAACTCATTATTCACCGTCATCATCAGGAATACAAACCATCACTTGAACACTCCACCCGTGGTGCGACCTTCACCTTCACTCACTACGACTTTTGACTTCAGCGGTTCAGGTCAGTACTGAGTTTCATGGGCTCATGGCGTTGGTGGGGAAAAGGACAGGGGGGAGGCAAGGGGAAAAGGTCATCTGCTTTGCTGAAAAGTTGAATTGAATTGAATTTGGTTGCCGTTATAGCATTCTCACTTGCATGCTCTCAGCACGACTTGATTGACATGCTCTCTGAGTGTCCTAGATTCGAAGTGTTGATTTGTCAATGGCTCATTTGCGAGGTCGACGTTGAAGTGTGGATTGCGTGCACTCTTCGTAGGCTTTGGCTGAGGTAGGTGTGTAGTGGGGCTCTGCAGTCACCCACTGGGCGGCTCAAATGTAGCAACAGCTCAACACTCAAAGTGTCAAGGCGTGCAAGCTGATGGGTGGGTTCTTGGCCTGGTCGGTGTACAATCATGGATACGGATACGAGTAGTGATTATTGAAGGCCTCTTGAGGGTCTTGGCGCGTCCTGTCCGTAAAGTTACATCCAGGAATGATGTCATTGTCATCGTCCTGTGCGAAAGGATCAACAAACATTCCAGTTTCAGCACATCAACTTTCTCACGCGTCCCAATGCAAATAGCCTTCCATTGAACTGGATGAGCATTTCCTCAAGAAGCCCTTCAGATGCGCTTAAGGTCCTCTTTCCTCCCTCCAGCTTCTTCGAGGGTGAAGTCAGAGTCGGTCACATCCTGGCTCGAAGGCATTGAGACCCACGACGAAGCTGTTCCCCAACCTCTACCCTCCAATCGCAATCGCAAGCGCAAGCGTAAGCTGCTTCATCAAGACGCTCATCAAGACACTGGTGGATGCGATCGAAAGACGTCGAAGCGACGACGACGTAGCACGAGAAACCCTGGCGAGGTCCGACATCCGCTCGTCGGAATCAGTGAGAATATCATCATGGTATGCTCCGCTCTGATCCACCTTAGATCAGACAGGCTCCAGAAGCACTGACAATTTATCCTTATCCAGCCTCCGAGATCATCTGAGATCCACAAGACCCCTCATGTACGCGCGCTCCGGCCTGACCGACGTATGCCTCCGACGCAGGAAGAAGGACAGCAGGAAGAGGAGGAGGAGGAGGAGGAGGAGGAGGAGGAAGACAATGATCCAGATCCGACCCCTCGCGGATTCAAGTTGACAGCCGCCACTCGTTTTCCTCGTCCAGACCAAGATTATGAATATGGTCCAGGTGGTCATGACTTGGATGAGGCTTCTTCGCGCTCTGCAGGCGGCAGCAGTAGAGGCTCCGGCATGAGCAAGAGAAGCTCGAGCCCCGTCAAAGTCATGGAAGATTTACGCTATGCAGAAACACCTACAGAATACCAGATCTTGGACGGTGCTGTTGCTTCTAGATGCCAGGGCTTCTTGAAGCACTACAGGGAGTTGCAAGACTTGAGTGACAGACGGGGTTTGATCCCACGCTCCTTGAAGGTACATCTTTCTCGCAGAGTGGCAAGTATCAAGAGGGAAAAGCTGACGCCACTAAATGCTCTTCTTAGCCTTTTATTGACTCCAAGCTTCATGAACTGGATCGACCCTCCCTTCATGCTTATACACCCCCTCCGAAGAATCCAAAGAAGAAGCCCAACCAAGAAGAGACAGACTACGAGAATCGACTGGGTCTAGAAGCCTGGGAGATCTACCATCAGGCACAGGTCTGCGAGAAGAATGGCTTGCCCGAGTCCAGCTGGAATATGAAGGTCTATGCCCCACTACTCGAGCTTGTCCTCCGCAATCCTAGATTCCACAACGGTCTCCAAGCCGTGGACCTGTGAGTTCCATCCGAAGACCGTCGATCGATCCCTATTTGTATCTGCTGCCTTTCAAGTTATCCGACATTGCTAACAATTGACACGTCTTGCTCTTGAAAAGGACGTCCGCCCACATTTCTCCTCGCAATCTCGCCGCCAGCCATACCTCCCGCATCCCGATGCAGACCAAAATGGTCGACTTTGGCATCTGCATCGTTCCCTTCCCAGACCTCGACCACCACATTCGCTGCCACCTGCGGCCCCTCCCTGCCGGCCAGCAATCCATCAATCAAACCATGATGAGTTCCGTCCGGAGGAATCCCCTCGCCCTCAGCCTCGAGGCCAAGGTCCCCTTCACCGGTGGACAGACCAGCGATGTGCAATTGTCCATCTGGGCGGGCGCCGGTTTGTCTCGCTTACGCCAGATTGTCAAGCGCAGCCATCCTCACGCCGGAGGGCCGAGGAAAGCACTGCCCATCTTGCCCGCATTGAGTGCGCATGGCCATCATCTTGATCTCGTCGCGTTTGAGGAGCAAGTGGATAGGAATGTACGTCTTATTCTAGCTCCCATCCATCCCTCCCCCCACCCTCTTTTACCTCTCTAGCACTTGCTGTCTCAGGTCGCTGACACCTTTGGCCCGTTTTAGGTCATGTACGGCAAGCTGAACCTGGGCTCGTCCAACACTCTACTCGGTGTGTTCCAGATGATGCGTGGGATTGAGATCTTGGCCACGTGGGCTCACACAGAGTACCGACAGTGGTTCACGCAAGATGCTCTGGGAATACAAGCGGATGGCGAGGCTGGTTAGGTGTCGAGTGGGGGTCCACACTACTCATTGATCTGAGAAAGATCTCATTTGAGAGAACAGCAGCAATCCGATGTCCCACGTACTGCTCTTCTTATCGGCATCTTGCAAGAGGTGCCGAAACATCAGATACAGTAGTTCAGGCCATATCGGGAGCACCGCTCTACCCGGTCTAAAAGCTGGGATGATTATCCGCGGGGGTTATATGCCCCCGAAATCGCTTCCGTTCCATAATCCATCTGCCCTTAACGATTGCGGTGTACATGCCGGATCCAGGCTGAGTCCGAATGTCCTTCGAAGTCTTTAAAAGAGCGAACAAAACACTCGAGAGGCTAAAGCGGTGAACGTCTATGGATGGAGATGACTGCTGTCGTAGCAGATGTTTGGCTCCAATCGATCCTTCAGACGCCAACCATCCACTTCATATGGAGGAAGCTCCATCGGTTCCTTTCTTCGGAATAATGGGTTTACAAGATAAAATGGCAAAACTGTAATTATTTCCGTCTCGAGGCCTAGTTGACGACTACAAGCGCATGGAGCTTTGGAGCCCATGCAAGGGGGCAATGGCAATACCACTGGAGAGTATCAGGAACGCCAGAAAAAGATGAAGAACTCTCAAATGATTTGGTGAAGCTTGCGCTGTATGATAGACGGTGGATTACAGCGAGCATTCAAAAGACTCCATAACAATGCGACTTCCTCTGCCTTGCTGAGTTGTAAAATCATCGTCTTCGCCATATCTGGACGTTGCTGGTGGACATTCTTTATATGCTTGGGTCATTCAATGCGCTCGCCCGAAAACATGATATTGTTCCGTTCAACACAGCTGTACTTCGGTGAACGGCTGCCGTACCAGCCTTGCACGTTCTACAACGTGCCCCGTCAACCTTGCTGTGCTCATTCTTCGAGTCGATAAGGCGAATGAAGTCAAACGGATTTCCGATAGTCGCCTTGGACACCAATACGTGTCATTGAGCAGAGATTGGCATCCCCGTTGAGCAGAGATTAGCATCTCCATTGCGCAGGATTTGGTATCTCCAATGAGTAGAAATTGGCATCTCCATTGGGCAGAGAGTGGCATCTCCACAAAACATGAGAAAGTTGTACGGGGCGTTCAAGGTGATGAGTCAACAGCCCAAGACGCTGTTGCAGCTCTAGTCCATAGTATCCCGTCATCTGGTAAGGCGGGTCCCAACGTGGCTCTGGTCCCGAGACTTGAGGACCCTACCAGGCGAGGGGATATCGAGGCTTCCTTGCTGTCCGAGCGCGGCTGACCAAGGAGAAAGTCTTCAAAACGGTTCTGATGTCGATGCAGGAGAGTCAAAGGTCCGTGTGGAGACGAGCATCACGACCATAATCATCTCTCAACTAGCCTTTGTTTGTTCACCTTCCAGCCTTGCAGACTCTTCAGCCATTCCGTGCGAGGCATGTATTTTCCTTCACTAATAGTGACCTGAATCCTCGATAAATCAGCAGATCGGAGGAATGGCCTGGGATACATGAGATACTCATGGTCTTTCAGCTTGCCTTCCTGTCTTAGCTGCATTTCGTGTCTCTGGAGGGAATGAATCGTCTTTATGCCCATAGTCTCCGCGTCTTTACATAGATGAAATCTCTTCAGGGGGACGTCTTGAAGAGGATATAACGAGACATGCCTGGTGGAACATTCCAAGGCTATTAAGGCGTTATGATCATCGTGTCCAAGAGTAAGGCAGCGGCCTAATATGACCCATTTGTCTCCGGATTCAGGTTCGCCTGACAAGAAGTCATCGGTGATCTGCTTTACGGTCTCCTCGAGACGTTGGCTATATTTGTCTGCGTCGTGCCTTTCTTTAGAAACCAAGGCGCTATGCTTCTCGAGGACCGAGATGGTTGCCTTGCACCGGTGATTATCGCGAGCCCAGGTGAGGAGGGACTTGCCGTACATATTGCGCTTGCTCATGTCAGCCCGCTGCTGGATCAGGTAGTGGATCATGTCGACGTTCTCATTAACAACCGCAGCCCAGAGGGGTGATGCGTAGGTATCGCCGGCTTGTGACAGGTCAGCGCCATTTTCCAGAAGTAACTGCATGATTTTAGTGCTCCCTTGTGCTGCGACACGATAAACCAGACATTGACGTCTGCACAATTCATCCTTAGCACTGAAATCATCCAAGAAGTTGGGCCAGCAGACATTAGGATCTGCGCCATGTTGAAATAGTCTCTTCATAGCATCCCAGTCACTGTATCCGAACGCAGCAGCAAGCGGTGTACCATGAAGCTTATGGTAGTCGTTAGGATCAGCATTCCTCGTTAGAAGCATATCGAATAATTCTGGCATTTTATGGTAGATGGACAAAGGTAGCAGGGCTTGGCCAGGAGCCAAGGTACGTACGTTGTCGTTGCTTTCGTCCGGTATCATGTTGATGTCGATTCCGTACTCTAGAATCCACGGTATCTTGAAAAGCTTACTCTCCATCTCAGAAGAATCAATGAGTAGTAAAGCTAGAGAACCTGGCCCAGGGAGCTGGGCTTTACGATCCACAATCAGATTGGTAATTGCTTGGTGGAACGCTTGGTTGGTGCAGTTCTTTAGCATGTCAAGAACAATCTCCTCATCCATAAAAGCCTCTGGCATCACCTCCAGGGCCTTCTCGAGAAAACCATCATTGTTGCCATGTCCCGCATGCAGCATTACACAAGGACGAGCGTTGGCAGGATTGGCGCCCCGACTCATCAAAAGCTCCGCATAATCATTTCGGCCGAGTTGAACTGCGAAACACAAAGGATGAATTTCCGCGCAATATTTCCAAAAGCTGTCACAACGGTGGCCCTGGATCGCATTGAGATTTGCGCCTTTGTCGATCAATTTTAAAACCACGTCGGAGAGTTCATGTTTCATGGCGTAGTTGATAGGCTGACGCGTACGATATTCAGGTTCCGTAATAGGATGAAAGATATATTTCCTAGATATCTTATCTGTAAAGTCTTCTTCTTTCTCTCTCTCGACATTCGCAGAAGCGCCTTCTTGTAGAAGCAGATGGATTATGTCGTGCCTTTTCGAGGCGATTGCGAAATTGAGGAGCGATCCATAGCGCTGAAGGCTCTGGTTTACATTCACGCCTCTCGAGATCAACAGGCGTACCAGACCGAGTCTTCCCGAGAGAACAGCTGCGTACAATGGACTGCCGTTGTGAAGGATATTACTGTTGTTCGTAACATCGAAATCCAATAGGAGATCCACTACTGGGGTAGAGCCTCCCAAGATGGCAGCTTCAAGTGGGGTTCCCATCTTACAGTC
The DNA here is from genome assembly GCA_019925105.1 of Niebla homalea. NCBI lineage: Eukaryota > Fungi > Ascomycota > Lecanoromycetes > Lecanorales > Ramalinaceae > Niebla > Niebla homalea. The sequence goes on along the minus strand of JAHGAU010000043.1, from coordinate 68,690 downwards.
CCCGTAATCCACAAGTGCCCCACCATCAAGAAGCAGTTTGACGATTTTAATATTGCCTGCGAAACATGCCTGCTGTAATGGGGGGCCTCGCCAATAATATCGGTGCGGGCCCATGTAGTGTTTGTTTAGATCAGCACCTTTCTGAAGGAGGGAGCTGATCACGCCAACGGGATCAAAAGGGCGTGCCGAGATGGATTCAAGTACGTTTATGGGATTAACCCCGTACTCGGAGTAATCGTGAACATCGGCTCCAAGATTGATGACTCTCTCCAAGAGGGGCAACTGGTCAGGGCCTCCTAAGTCCGCAATTGCTGTCGCAACGCTGACCCCCGAATCTTCCATACGGACATTGGCCCCCATATCTAACATGGCTCCAACACAGTGCCAATTTGATCTCCGGCTGCGGATTGCCATAAGAAGAGGACTACGAATGTGCCCACAATGTTCATTAATGTCGTATTTCAAGTCTTGAAGACGCCTCAATAGCCCAGATAGACCATGGCGTGCGGCATGAAGTATCGGATTCAGCGCTGGCCGCAAACTGACGGTTTTCCTTGGGTAGGTATCCATCTTTTGCCAGGCGAGTACATTGTGAGCATATTGCGGCTTAGTGAAAAAGTCGCAGAGGATCAAGTCTAGATCTTCCAATGGCCCTGCCTTATGGCAATGGTCTGACCAGAAATACGCAGCATAAGTCAGAAACGAGTAGGTATTCGCTCGTGTTTTAAGCTGTTCCTTCGTATGACATTGCCCAGAGTCAAAATCTTGCATCATGAGGTACTTCAAACACGTTATTGCTTGCTCCGTTCTGATCTCGGGTGTGTCCGAGTAAAAGTCTGAGATGTCGGTGTCCTGTATACGTGGAGACAGTAAAAACTCTTTCACCGAGTAATGTGTCAAGTAGACCGTTGAGTCATTGTCGTTGACACCTATAAGGCCACCCGTGAAACGGAGAAGGTTTTTTGGGTCTGTGGGTAGAGCAGAAAAATCCATGACGACCTGGTGGGGCTCGAATGAAGCAGCTTCTGCAAGCTCAGATAATGTAAGGGGTCTGCAGCTATTCACAAGCCAGAAGAAGGTCTTTCTGACCGTTTCAAGATCGCTCGCGTGATGAAGCTTGATCCGTGAAAAGATGCGAACGTAGGTCTCGTCCAGACCACGAGGAAGAGTATCGAGGCACTGCTGAATCTGCTTATCACTGATACAATTGCGGAGTACCTCAAATTGACATCGAACCCATTGAAACCTAGCCGCGTCAATCAGAGAGATGCGTTAATGGGGGATAGAACCACTTACATTCCTTCTGCCTTTCCCGTTAGTGTGTCTCGGATCTTCTCCTCCAAGGACCGGTCGCGAAGTTTTAGCCGTTTTGTATCTATCAATCGTCGCAGCTCACACCTAACAAAGATCTCAATATCCTGGGACATGACGTTATCGAGCGACATATTAGGAAGGTCGGATAGCTTTTCCTTAATGTCGCTCTCTTCCCGGCTGGTGACGAATATGTTGACTTCCGTGGTTGATGCTGAAATCTTCAAAAGCAACTCGATGAGCTTAGTCCGTTCACTGCTCTCGTCCAAGGCATCAATGACGGTATAGACCGGACCCAGCATCTTCATGCAATCGGTGAACACTGTGGAGAGTTCGCTATCAGAGCACCAAAGTCTGCTATTGATGAATCGTTTGCTGAACTCGCTCATGTATGTGAAGACTTTAGGACTTGCACGACACATCTGGGCTATCAAGGTTTGAACGACCTTTTTTGGACTCTGGGTTTTGAAGTCTTTGTAATCGCAGAAATGGTAGAGACAGTGACCATGCGGGCCTCGCTCCTTTAAATGTGCGATGATCGTGGATGCCATCACAGTCTTGCCGGCTCCGGGTTTTGCATGCAGCCAGCAGAAACTACCACCTGAATTGCTATACCACTCTTTGAATTCGTCCGTTGAAAAGATCCACTGTCCAGTATGTTCTTCATGTGAATCGACCGCCCGTTGGTAATTCTGGTCAGGATCCGCCGGATCCAGCCAATCATACAACTCGCGATGCTCCTCGGATGGGGCACGTTCCGCGGCTTTAAGACGAGCCAGCGACGCTTCTTCCTTCTCCGCAAGGTCAGCTTCTTCTGTGACGTATCCAAAAGATCGCTGCAGCTGCTCGATTGTTGCTGTGAATTCCTCCTTGAAGGGCTTCAAGAGCAATTTCTTCATTACCGATGAAGATGAGCTTTTATGCCAAGCTGATCGCTTCGAATGCGCTTCGGTCAATATGGTCCTGCAGGAGCTGCAAAAAGTCAAGTAAGCTACATAGGAGCTACGGAGGCTTTCCTGTAAACGCTCCGACTTGGGATAGTTGTGCGAATAAGCCTTAAGCATTCCTAGCTGCCGTCCAATCTTTGACAGTATATCGACTAGCTGTATCATGATATTAGCAAGTGCTGGTAGTTGAGGTTACACAGCTTACCTTCTTATAGATTTCTAGGAAGTCCTTTGCCAGCTGGTATAATTGTTAGACAGTTCTGTCTCAAGGGTAAATCTTTCAGCCAAACCCACCCTGAGAACGATACGAAGGCCGCCCCACAGGAGACTCAGCACCTCTGGTTTGACGTTGCAGATGACGTCCATGGCTTTGGCATACTGCTCAACACCGCTAACGCATGGCTCGATTCTTTCCATGACCCCTCTAAGGATACTGGACTCCTCGTGCTCCTTTTCAAGCTTCTGGAGGTCAGCCAGGACATCTTCAGGGCCGGCGCTTGAATCCAGCAAGGCCGCGTCCTTGCCATCGAGTTTGGAGATGAAGTCCTTTCGAGCCTCCTCGAATGCCATACTTCTTGAAGGATGAGTGCATGTCATACTGAGGCACAGACAAGAAGTAATGAAGAAGTGAGAGGAAGTCGCCTTAAAAGTCAACGATCGCGAAAGCCCCACTATCTTTACGGAAAGCCCAACCACGAGGCTCAGGCCGCAAGGCACCTTTACCACTCTCTCAGCCCCACTAAGGGCGATATCATAAGAATGTTCCACCAATCGAGTGGAAGGAACGGGGCATGCGAGACTTTGCAGGAACAACCGCGAAGCCTTTGATGGTTCCACTGTAAGGGGGGGAAAGCTGTATGGTTGAGAGTCGTAGTAGGGCAGTGACAATCTTTCGGCGGTCGCTAAAACTTACTTCGGCGGGAACACTGCCTCAGCAGCATCCGTAAGCTAATGACATACATATACTTTCGGGCCACTAGTATGACTGCGATAAGGTTCTCATGACCGCTGTCAGTCTGTAGATCCCGAGGGCTATGCTAAGAAGGACGCCCCAACGTAAGAGGCTTAAAGGCGTCGCGGGGAAATCAAAAGCGATCCTCACCCGCAACCTTCGGCAAACCCTTCCGTAAACCCTTTCAAACCCTTCAGTAAGCCAGGCAGCAAGCATTCAGCAAGAGATAACGTTTATTACCGAGGCGCGCTTTCCGGATGGGGTTAATAGGGGTGCATTCTTGGGTTTCTGTTCTTATCAGCACCAGACGCTAGGAAGGTGGTCCCATTCATTGCTGCCTAATTCCAACGTATTGAATGCCTGATTCCAATACAGGTGGAGAAGTCAACCAAAAGAACTAATTCTGAGGCTCTGTAGTGAATCTGAACCTGTTTCCTTAGCACTGCTCGCTCCTATGAAGAAGATCTTGGGCCTCGGGAAGCCTCGCAAGAAAATTGCCTTCCCCGTCGGCCTGCAGGTTTTTGTCGAACCATCTTCGGGGGTCGACGTCGAGTGAGGACAGAGCTATCCCGAGCGACTCGTAGGCTGACATCAGCTCAGCTTAATCTTCGTCCACGGCTTGACAGGAGGACGGGCAACAACATGGACGGCCAAGGGTGAAAGCCTTCCTTGGTTCAAAACGCTCCTACCGCAAGCCTGCCCTACGGCCAGAATCCTTGCCTACGGATACGATGCCAATGTTACCAACTACCGCTCAATTTTTTCGGAAAACAGGATCGAAAATCACGCCAAGAACTTGCTCTCCGCTATTGGGCAGTTACGAGATGCAGATGGGACGAACGATCGCCCCATCATCTTCATCGCGGTGGTCTTGAGTGCATGGATACTTTATTAGCCTCCAACAACAGTGCTGATGCACATCTCAGGGCAGTCCTCAGGCGAACCTCGGGCATTGCCTCTATGGGCACCCCGCATTCAGGAGCTGCTCTTGCTGTCTGGGCAGGGCGAATTGCGAAAAGCCTTGGACTTATCCAACAAGTGAATAGTGATATCATTTCCGTTCTGAGGGATGATTCCGAGGTTCTTTCACGCATCCAGAACGACTTTCACACGATGCTCAGAGCTCGAGTGCAGTCGGGAGAGCGGTCGATGGAAATCACGTGATTTTTTTAAGAGCTGCCTTGATGCAATATGCGCAAATGGGTGCAGGGTGCAGGGGAAGGGTGAGTAAGCCGAATCACTTGTATTGAGTCTACCACTATGCTTGTCTAATTACACCGTGATAACGACCGTATTTATGTCCATCCTAAGGGCCCTTTAATGACCGTATACTCACCGCACCTTATACACCGGTACACCTATAATACCGTTAATAAAAGGCCGTCTGGTAAGCCTTTATACGATAGGGTCTCCAATATAAGGGATATTAAAATAACCGCGGAATACCCCCGTATATTATTCCCTCTTTAAAGCTGCGATAAATTTATAACGGTAATACCGTTATTAATTTATTAAATATAATTTAAGCTTTAATTAATTTATTTTAAAGGGTTATTTTAATAAAGGCTTCGTTATAATATTTATAAGTTAATTTTTAATATTAATATATTTTACTAGGATAAGGCTTTCTTATACTTTTTCCCGAATAAAGTAGTATTAAACGTTCATATATTTAATCCGTAAATAATTTTCCGGGTTCTTAATAAAAGAAATATTACCGTTATTATTATTAAATAAAACGATAAACTTATAGCCTTTAAAGAATTTAATCTTAGTAATTTACTTTATAAATTAAATACTTATTTTATACCTTTCGGAAAAAGCTATATATTTAATTTTTACGGTAAAAATAATAATAATACGCTATTTCCGAGTATATTATACGTATATTATACCTGTATTTAATATTATAAAGTTATATAATAACCTTTTATTATTTTTATCGTTAATAAACGAGGTATTTATAAAATATTTAAATAATCCATTATTACGTTAAAAATCTAAGCTTAAATTTAATATATTCTTTAAGTATTTAAGTACCTATATTAAATAGTTTGGGCGAGCGTGGCGGAATAGCATTTTTAAGTGCAGAAGATAAACTACAGAATGGTTGAACATTTTAAGGGTAAGGGATAATTTTATTAAGAGCCCTTAAACTTTATCCGGTAAGTTATATAGTTAATATAAATAAAATAATAATAAATATTTAACGATTTACCGGTATCCGTAATTAACCTTAAATAAGCCTAGTTACCATATAAAGCCGGTAAAAAGGGATTATAGGGATTTAACGTTAAAAAGTTAAAGTTAAAATTAAATAAGGTTAATTTAAAAAGTTACGTAATAAAATACTTAAAGTGAAATTTAAACGTTAAGAAAAGTAAAGTTATATAATTAAGGCCGCCTTTTTCCGATTAAGTTTAATATTATTATTAAATTTTTATTATGGATTATAATATTAAAAAATAAAAAATTTTTAACGGAAATAATAAATTAAAGATTTAAGGTAATTATTAATCTTAATCGGATTTATATAAAGACTTAATCGTAATATTAAGGTAAATAACTATAAAAGAAAGGTTTTTATTTAAATTAAATTAATATTTAAGGTAAGCTAGGGTTAAATTAACCGATTACGGTTTCCTTTTCCCTTTTAAAATTAAAGCGATAAGTTTAAAATAAATATAAATATTAAAATAACCGTAACCTAGCCACTAGCATTATGGAACGCCGAAATTAGCTTAAAATAGCTAGACTCGTATATAAATAAATCAATCAATTAATCAATATTAAATAGTTTTAATATTAAATAACGGGGTTATTATAAAATTAATTTAATTTTAAGATTAAAAAAATTAAGTTTAAACGGATAATAATTTAAAAGAATATAAACTTATTAAAAAGCTATTAATAAACATATTAATTTATTTATTATTTATTAAATTAAGTTACTTATATACCCTTATATTTATTGATTGGGGTATTAATATTATTATAATTTATTATATAATACTTTTTAAGGATATTAATAACGTAACTTATTTAATTTATAGTAATAATATTATCGTTTTAAAATACTTATATTTTAAGGATTATATTTAATGGGTTTTTTTTAATAAGTTTAAATATTAAAGTTAAATAATTTTTTATTTATTTATAGATTTTAAGCTTTTAATAATAATAATAATATCGTTAACATAAAAGTTTTTAAATACGTTTCTTTATTAAACCTTTTAATAAATACGTATAAATTAACTTAAATAAAAATAAAATTGAATTTATAAAATTATAATTAAAATTTCTTAACTTAAAATTTTTTTAATTATTTAAGCTTATAAAAGCGTTTAAGTAAACGGAAATATTTACCAGTATTTTATTAAGTTATCGGAATACCCTTAAGAATACTTATATAAATCTTTTTATTTAAATTACCGTTTAATTACACGGTAATAATATTTAAGAATTATAATTAAAATCTATAAATAGCTATAAGTATTAGAAATAAGCGGAATAACTTATACCTTAAAGTAAATAAAAAGGTTTCTTTATAATTAATATTTTATTTTTAAGTAAAACTTTTTATAATAAGCCTTATTTTGATTGATTGATTGATTGATTTATACTACGGATCTAATTAAGTTAATTCCGGCGTTCCTTAATACTCGGCTATTTAGCCTTATTAATAACCGTAAAAACCCGATATCTATTACGTTAAGAATAAAAACCGGTATTTACTTAGTTTTTACTTTCGTCTTAAGGGTTAAGAATATTTATAATTATCCAAAAAGTAAGAACTTATTTATACGTTTTTTTTAAGAAAATTTATAATATTATAATTAAATCTATTTAAAAGTTACCTTTAAATTTATTGCTTTTCCGTTACTTTATAAGTTTAGAAAAGATGGGAAGGGATGAAAGAGCAAAAGTGATAAAATAGCAGGTAGTAATAGAGTGCAATTAAAGATGGGCCGCAGCCCCTATATAAGTTGGTGAGGTATAGGTTGCTTACTATAATAATCCGTTATACCCTTCCTTTTTAAGTATATATAAATCGATTTTACCTTTAATTAACTTTTTAATATTTCTCTTCCTTTATATACTTATCCGTAAATTTAATATTTTTTATATTCTCCTTTTTTTTTAATTCTTTTTATAACGAAATACTGCCCTTAATATTATTATACTCTAGATTATATTATACTTATTTATATATATTTTAATTATATATATATTACTTATAATATTTTTTTAATAATTTAAATTATTATAAATATAAAAGTTAAAAAGGTATTAATACGGTAATAACTTACTATTACTCCCTCTATAATAAATTTGCCCCTCCGATATTACGTATTATTAATAAGTGGTTTTTATCCTTTAACGCCGTTTATATATATATTTATTTACCTTTCTTATAACCTTATTCTTGGATTTTACCTGGTAATAATAATATATATTAAGACTTAATTTTCTTAAAAATAACCCCTTTAATTTTATTATTTTAATTTATTAATAACGGTAATTTCGGTGCTTTACGTTTATATATTTTAAAGCTTAAGCTATTTATATTTATATCTTCTTTAAGTATAATATATTTAATCCATATAAAAATATAATACGTTTTACTCTATTCGTTAAAAGATTATAGATATTACCCTTTATAAGGATAAAACCTTATAACCGATTATTCTTTATTTTACTTTATTGTTTATATACTTTTAATATCTTTTTTAATCCCGTTATTATTAAATATATCTTAAATAAATTCATTACGTAATCTTAAGTACGTTTTAAGAAAATTTAATTATTTGGGTAAGCTTTATTTAAATTTTTTTTATTATAGATTTCAATATCTTTTTTCGTTAACGTATTTAAAATAACGTTATACGTAACTATTTAATTCGTACTTATTTATTAATATTGTTTTTTTATCGGTTTATTATATTGGTCTTAAGAAAGTAATTAAGGGGGTAATATTTTATTATAGTTATTATTACTTATATATTATTACTTAAGAAGGTAAAGGAAAGAGGAAAAATAATGAATAAATCGTTTATTAATCTTTAAATAACCCTTCGGATAACCCTTTAATTTTTATATAAACTCCTTTAACGCTTAATCCTATATTTAATAATATTTACTAAAAATATACTCCTTATTATAATTCTTAATATTTATTTTTATTTACTTATATGCTTTTCCCTTAATTAATTAATATATTAAATACCTTTAAGGCCGTATTTGCTTATAAATAAAATATATCTTCATATTCTCTTAATAACTTACGTATGATTGTCTTAATACGGGCATTTCTAGAAGGTATATTAAAAAAGGTTCCTTCTAAACGTGGTAATATTGCTTATTATTTTTATTAAGTTCCGTCCTAGCCGGTTCCGTTAGTAAATAAAACGTTAAAAATAACGTTTAATTATTTACTTATTCTATAATTATACCGCGTAATTATTTATTTTATCCTTTTTTTTTATTTCTTTTTTTATTTCTTTTTACTTCTTTAAATTTTTTTACTTTTTTAACTTTTTTAATCTTTAACTTTTTCTATACTTTAATTAACTTATCTTAAATCTAACTTAATCTTATACTTAATTATTAACTATCCTTTTAAAAATATATATAAATTCTTAATTTTAATATCGGTTATTTACTTTATATTTATATTAACTTCTTTATAGTTTTTTCGGAATTTTTAATTTAAATTATATTAATTAAAATTATTTTTATTACATTCCTATACCTTAAAAAACGTATTTTAATTATTAACCTCGTTAAATTAAATAAACGTATTTTTACCGTTATTAAGGTTTATTTGGATATTAATTAAATAGTTTATTTAAAGCTGTATCCGTCGGTCCCTCGTAATTTTAGTTTATTTTAATTTTCTTACTTTTAAGAGCTTCTTACGGTATATATTTAAGTTTACGCTTTTTATATACGTAAAAATATTTAAGCGTATACTTAATATTAGCAAATTAATAACGGTTATCGTTTTACCTTTATTAATTACCGCCGTATTAAGGGTTTATTAAATAACGTTTATTTAAACTATATCTTTAAATACCGGTTAAGCGATTATAGTTTCTATTCAGGTATATATAAATTAATTCGCTTTTTAATCGATTATTATTAATTTTTTTTTTTATAAATTTTTAATATTAAAATATAGTTTAAATAAGCGCTTTTTCTTTAATACGTTATATACCTTTTAACCCCGATATTAATCGTAAGTCTAATATAAGAAATTATACGTACTTTATAATTAATTATAATTTATAATTAACTTAATAGCTATAGTCTTAATAAGTATCTTTTACTGTATTTTCTGCTTTTAACCCTTATTTATTATTATTATAACTTATTCTTAAATTTCGGTTATTTAACTTTACTATTTATTTACCTTAATAATCCTTATTTAATCGTTATTTACCGTTTTTATCCGCTTAATTAATTTAATTATTTATATCGTTTATTCTTTATTTATTAGTTTAAATAACTCCTTTAATTTAAGCAGTCCCTTTATTAATACGTTAATCCGGCCTTACCGGAATTATAGGACCGTTTCGGTTATATAAGCCCGCTTAACGTAATAGAATTCATATAAAGTATAGCCCGTTCCCTTTAAGGATTAATTCCTTAATTAAATCTTATAAATAATCGCTTAAGAAAAGGTAATATTGTTTACCCGACCTAGATTTAGTTAAGGATATCTTTAATTTGGGTTTTATCGGCTTTAATTTTAATTAGTCGCCTTTCCCTTTTATATATAAAGTAATTATTAATTAATTCTCTATTTAAATAATAAGTTTACCCGAATTCCTTTATTAACTTTTTTTAATTCCTAGGTCCGCTACCCGTACTATACGTACGCGGTAGCCTTTACCCGTATCTTTATAAGTATTTTTCCTTTAATAAGTTCTTCCCTTTACCTCGTTTTTATATATATAATAGCCTCTAAAGTCCTTAACTTAAATATAACTCCTTAACTGTTTTTATCCGAAGTTATTTCCGCGGATAATACGGTTATACTTTAAGGAGAGGTTTACGTTTTTCTTTAACTTTATATCGCCGACCTTAATAAACCCTATATTCCGGACTATTCCTGATCTTATTATGCTTAATTTATATCGTTTAACTTTAACTCCGGACCGTAGTTATTATAAGTATTATTATAATCTTAATCTTAATATATATTTTACTGAAAGGGTACGTATATAGTTATCCTCGGATTAAAGCTTTAATCGGTTTTTAAGTTATTTTATTAACTTTTTTAATTACGTTATTAAGCTTATCCATTAAATCGCTTCTTTAATAACGGGTTATTTTCATCCTAAGTTACGTCTTTATATATATACCGGTCCTTTTATTCCGCCTCCGCCCCCGCTCTTAAGGTGGGATAGTTAATATGGTCTTATGCCCCGTAATTACCGTAATAAAGGTCAATTATAAATTTAATTACCTATCTTAAGGGCGTAATTAAGGCCTTGGTTACCCGTTATTTAGAATAATTTTTATATTTATATTAACGGTATATTTTACTTATATTTTTAGCGTAATATTTATAATAAGTTTAATATTTAAACTTATAATCCGTAAAAGAAGCGTCCTTTTAAATAGATTTTTTAATATATAACCTTAATACTTAATTATACTTTTACTTATATATTATTCTTAATACGTTTTCTTTTTCTTTTTAAAGAAATATTTTTTAATTATAAATAATTATAATTTTTTATAATTTTATTATTTTATAATTCGTAATATAATAAATAAAAGACTATAAATAAAAGGCTAAAAATTTAATATCCTTTTATTTATACTTATCTTTTCCAAATCTTTATTATATTTTTACTTTTTTTCTTTTTTAGTTTTTTATTTTTAACGGTATTTATTAAAGTTATTATTTATTCCTTTTCCCCTTTTTTTTTTTTAATTTTTAAATCCGTATTTTCTTAAAGTCTTTAACATACCAAAATATGAAAGTAAATAAAATAAAAATATAAAGGAAACGGCATTATATTATTTATATATATTTCTTCTTTTTTTAAATTATATTATTAATAATTATAGCGGTTTCTAAAGGATTAAGGCATTCTCCGCTTATATCTGCCGGATTTTAATTCTCTTTATTACCTCCAGCTTTAGCATATTAAAGGGTTTAAAATACCCGATATATAATATAAATACTTTAAGATAATCCCTATAAAATAAGTTGGATATAAGAGTTTTATTTATCCTTTCCAATATATATAAAGCTTCGTATTCTCTTATGAAACCCTTAATAATAAATAGTCCAACTTAATAAGGCTTAAGTTTTCCAAGATTTAAGGTAAGATTCCGTTATATAATTAATTACTTTTCCTCCAGCAGGTTTTAACCTTATACTCCCTTATTATAACGTTTTTTTTATCGGTCTTTTATTACGTTTAACTTCTTTTATAACTCCTCCCTAATATTTATTTAATTTATTATAAATCTTTAAACGGCTTTATATATTACTTTTTTTAAAAACGGTATTATTCTTTCTATAATACGTATTTTAATTCTTAATTTAATTGCATTCCGTTTATATATTATATCTAGCTCGACCTTAAAAAGGATATTAATAAAAACGTACTTTAAATATTTAATATATTTTAAGTTAATATTTAATATTATTAATCTTTTTATTTATACTTAATTATATTTCTGTTAAGTTTACGTTTTCCTTATTATATTTTATTAAATCTGATTATTAAACTTTATTATATTTATTATTTTATACGTTATATTCAATATAAAGATAAACTGGATATCGTATAATTAAAGGAAACTTTTTATTTTTTTGCTTATAAATATCTTCCCGATATCTATATATATCGTAACGGGTTTTAAATAATAATTTATATACTCTTTTAACGTAATAATTACGTTTTTTATTTTAATTAATACGGTATAGAATAACTATATAAATCGTAAGAAATAATCTATTATATTAAAGACGTATTAAAGACCGCCTTATACTTATTTAAAAGGGCTAATAAAGTCCGCTTTAAATAAATTAAAGGGTATTTTTACCTTAATTGGACTTAATAGAATTATACGGTTTCCGTATACTTACTTTATATAAATTAAGTATTTTTATATATATTTTATAATATTTTTTGCTATATCCGGTTATTAATAACGATATTATAGTTTCTTTAATATAATTTTTAATAAAAAATATTTTACGTTATTATAAACTTCCTTAAGCACTTATATTATCTTTTTTTATTAAATATACTGTTTAACGCTTCCCGTATTAATAAAGTAACTTATTAATAATTGAATTAAATTTATAATTTATAAGTTATTTATTAAATTTAATTTATTAAACCGTATTTTTTTTCCTTTAACTTTATTTTTATTTTAAGGTATTTAATAATATTAATATATTAATCGTTATCTTTATAGTAAAATAATTCTTTAAGTTCTAATACTTTTATAAACTTATAGTCGATTTATATACGTTTTATTTCGTAATTACTATTTAGTCTTATATTATATATTCTCGTTAACTTATTATTAATTATTCCTTATAGCTATAATTCTTTTATATTTACTTTCTTTTTTTTTATTTACGCTTTTCCTTATTAACTTTCCTTTTATATTTTAAGTTAATTAATTTTTTAATTATTATATCGTAATTTATATATTATTATAGGTATTAATTTTATTTTTCCTTACTTTCTTAAAGAGCTTTTTTAATATAACGCGATATCCTCTTTTATTATTCTTCTAGAATTATATTATATTATTCTTATTCCTTTATACCTTAAAAACTGTTTTCTTTATTACTTTATTAAGTATATAATTTAAGTTATTAAATAATACCCTTAATAAGCTATCCGTAGCTTTATTAATCTTTTTTTTTTTAATATATTTAATTTTAATATATAATTTTCTTAACTTACTTATTTACTTTATAAAAATATTCTTATAATAATCTATATTTATAAACCTTATAAATAACTTATAATCTATATATATAATTAAAACTTTTTTTATATTTAATATATAAAAGAATTTTTCCTTAAATATAATAATAGTTATTAATTCTTATTTATAAATATCGTAATTCCGTTCCGTTTTATTTATTATATATAAGTTATAAATAAATAAAACGGTATAACCGTTTTAAACTTAAATAATATAGCATCCGGCTCCGTATCTTAAGGCGTTAATATATATATAGACCGGTATTTTCGGGTTTTATTTAAATAAAGCTTTAACCCCCGTTACCATATTTTATATAAGTTAAAACGATATATTTTCTGACTTTTCCTATTTTTACTCTATATTTCCGGTTAAACGGATAAACGGGCGAATTATTTTTATGAAGCTTTTAATCTATTTTCTTATTATACCGATAATACTTAAGAATCCTTTAATGTCTCTTATATTTTAAAATATAAATTAATTAAGTATCTTTTTATACTTCTCCGGTTTAATTTATATACGTTTTTTTTTTACCTTATAATTTTCCTTAAGTATTTTAATTTTTATTATATTAATTTTTAATTTATTAAATAATAACTTTAACTTTAATTATAAAATTCAAAAAAAGAAATAATTTCTTAAGAAAATAAATTACTTTTTTTTTTATATCCTATATACCTTAAAGATATTATTAAAATAAAAGGTTAAGTTAATAAGGTTATACTCCCCTTTAAAAATAAGGAAGGATAATTCCGGATTCAGTTTAAAGATAACTTTTAATATAATATTTATAAGTTTAATAAAAATAAATAAAAACATACGTATTCCTTTAGGTATTTTAATAGGCTATAATTATTTAATACTTAATACGCTGAAAATAAGATAATATCGGTTATTAAGGTATACTTTTATTATTTAATATTTATATTTTATATCCGTTTAAAAGAAAGTTTTATATAATAGAATTCTTAATAAACTATATACTTTTTTTATTAACTTTATATAAAACGCGGGTAATACTTTATATATAAAGTAATAATTAAATATAAATTATGGTTTAACTTTACCTTCTTTTTCTACGAATACGGAAAGTATATTCTATATATTTATTTATTTATTTATTTATATATATTTTTTATATATATTTAATTTAATTCCTTATTATACGATTATTTTAAGTTATTATTCCTTATTATTTAATAGTTTTTTAATAATAACTTTATATAGCTTAATTTTTAATCTTAATATTATTTTATATAAAAGTAAATCCGTTACGGGGATTTTATATAATTCTTTTACGCTTATATCCCTATACGTTTATAATACTTAAAGTATTTTAAGTCGTATTTAATTATTTAGGATAATATCCCTTAATATAATGCCTTCTTCTTTTACTTATATTTATAATTTTTTATATAATTTTAAAGTATTAATCTTTCTTCTTATTATCCTTTTATCCGTTAAAAATATAATTTATAATAACTTTATCTTAATATTTATTTCTTTATTTTATAGTTTTAAAGTTAACTTATCCGTTATTTCATATATATATCTTAAATAAACTTAATAAGTACCGTATTTATACTTTAATAATCCTTAATAAATTATTAAGTTATCGGGTAATTTAATTCTTAAGATTATACTTTCTATAATAAGTAAATAATTCTTATTATTTTTACTTTTTATTTACTTTATTTTCTTCTTTATATTATTATAATATATAGTTTTCTTTTTCTTATTATTAACTTTTTTAAGTTATTTATTATTCTCTTAATATATATAATTATCCGTTTTTATTATTATAGATATTATTAACTTAATTAATATTATTTCTTTTTTATATATTATATATTCTTTATATTATTTAACGTTATTTTACGTAATTAATAATAATTTTAAATACTATATTATTTCTTTATTTATTTTATTAAATATTAAATTTATAAATTTAATTATTTTCCGCTTTTATCCGGTAAGCTATTATTAATATAAAATAAGGTTTATTTCTGGTTTTAAATTATTAATCGGATTATCTACCGTATCCTCCTTAATTCCCGTATTGTTTCTTTAGTACTTTTAAACTTTTTTATTATTTCTTAAATACTCTTATTATCGTTTTATCCCTTCCGATTCTTTTAAACCCTTACTTAATCGTTCCTATTTACTTCTTATTTAACTTATTTCTTTTACCTTTTTTTATTGCTTTAACTTATTCTTAATTTTCCTTTATTTTCTTTAATTATCTTTTATATACTTTTTCTTCTTTTTAAATATATAAATATACCCTCCTTTTTTATTAATTAATCATTAGAATATATATCCTTAAAGCCGACTTTATTCTTTAAATTTCTTTTTTTCTTATAATTTATTAATTTTAATTATTTTTTTTATTTTTTAATTTAATTTTTAAGCTTTCTTTATTATTTTCGTACTTAAATAAATTTAACTTAATTTCTTCTTTTAATATTATTATATTCCTATAATATAACTTTTTATATATTAACTTTTAACGTATCTTATTTAATAAGCGTATTTAAAATTTAAATAATTAAATATTTTCTTTATAAATAATATCCTTAATCTTTAATATTTTTATTTAAATCTTAAAGTTAACCGTAATTAACTTTAATTATAAGAATCTTAATAAGATATTATAATTTAAATTATTTTTTAATATTATAAATACTTATACCAATCTAATTATTCCTATAACTTAAATATTAAATATAACTTATATATAAAATAATATATAGTTTCCGTTTATTATTAATATATTTAAGTAATTAACTTTAAGTAATTTTAAGGGCCTTTTTTTATCCGTAATTCCCTTATTATACTTAAGTTAATTATAATAATATCCGATTTTTAATCGGCTTTTATATTAAGTAACTTACTTATTTATTCCGGTTAATAAATAATTATTACCTTTATAAAATATATTTATTTATTCTTATTAAATATGGTTTTAAGGTTTTATCTTAAGCTTACGATTACGATATTATTGATTTTTAATTATTTATTTTAAATCGTTTTTTATATCTTTTTTCCGTTATTCTTAAAAACTTCCTTAATAACTATAATCTTCTTATAATATATATAATTAAGGTTTAATACGTTCTTTATAAGTCGGTTTATTTCTTTTTTAAAATATAATAAAAATTATATTAAATATATTATAAAGAGTATAATATTATTAATTAATAAGATTTATTTAACGTTTAAGGTTTATTCCCTTAATAATCCAATAATTTATTAAAGTTCTTTCTTCCTCCCGGTTTTCGTTTTTCCTTTCGGCTTCCCTTTATTTATTTTTTAATTTGTATAAACTTAACTTCTTTTTTTAAATTATTATCTTTAATTTATCATCGCTTTATAGCTATATTTACCATTATACCTATTTTACAGCTAACGTCCTTATTAGGGGGTATCCTTCCTTTACGATGGTAACTTTATAATTAAAGTTATCGATAACTCCTTTATTATCGATTTTATTAAGGACCTTTCCTTCTTCCTATATAGTTAAGGCGATGGTTATTACGTTTATTAATACGTTTAATTAATCGGTAAGCGGTACGACTATAAATAATAATAATAATTAATAATCCATATCGCAACGCCCGTTTTTATAGTCTTAATCCTTCTTTTATATATATCTTTTTTCATTAAAGCTTACGTTACCTCCATTATATTCTTATTTATAACTTATATATTTTTCCGTTAAAAATATATTATAATATTTATAATAAATAAAGTATAATTTTATATTAAATAACTTAAAGTTATTAATATAAAGATTTTTAAACTTAACCGGATTAAATAGTCTTAAAGTAAATTAATTATTCCCTTTAATATTTTAATTAATATATAAATTTTATTAATAATTTTACGGCCTTTAATTTATATTTTCCGCTTAATTATTAATATTTTATTAAGATAAATTTTAAGGTCGGTTTTAATATTTAAATTATTAAAATAGTATTATTTATAATAATTATATTAACGTTATTTATATTATTAAGACGTCTTAAAGCTTTTTATTTATATGATTCTAGGGGTATTTAGTTTATTGCGTTCCTTTTACCTATAATATTTATATAATTTTATTATAATCGATATATATTAAATTTATTTTTAATATAGCTTCTTAAAGGTTTTTATTCGTATAACTTAATTAATTTATAAATATTCGAGCTTTAAGATTTATTTTTTTATCCTTTTTTTTTTTTTAAGTTTCCGCTTTTTTTTATTCCTTCTATAACCCGTTTTATTTTAAAGTATACTTTATAAAGATTAAGCTTTTTATATATATTTTCTATTAAACGTTTATGGAGCTTTATATCCGTTAAATTATTCTTAAAATGATTAATTACGTTTTTTAATATATATTTAATTATTTTATTTATCGTATTTTTAGTTTTCCGGGTTTAATATTTTTTCCGTTTAAGTTATATATAATACGGAATATATATTTATAGTAATTAAGAATAAAATTAGTTCCTTAAGATAATACTTTAATATTATTCGCCGCTTACTTTATAAGGTTATTAAGATTTAATTTTAAGAATTTTTAACTTAATAATTTCTAGAAGTTCTTTATATTTTCCTTTATAGCGTTATTTATCGTTTTATTTATAAGTAAAGCTTTAATTTCTAATTATTTTATTTAATATATTACGTCTTTTTTAAATCTTATATTCATCGCATTTATTTATTAATTAAAAGAAGTATCTTTCTTAATCTTTTTTTATACGTTACGGATCTATTTTTATATATTATTTAATCTGTTTTTTTATTCGTTTAATTTTCTTAATTTATAGAATAAAGTTTTAATCTTAAATTATATTATAATTCTTTATTATAAAGTTTCCGATAATTTTAAAGTAAAAATTAAGATTATTAATAATATTACGGAGTTTTCTTTTATATTTAACTTTATTATTATTGCTAAGGAAAATACCTAGAACTATCTAAGTACCTTCTTTACTTTATATATATTAATTAATTCCTTTTTAAATTTAGGGAATTAAGGGATTCTTAATAATATTTTATTATTCCTTAAAAAAAAAGCTGATAAAATTTACTATTAAGTGGTCCTTAATAATACCTATAATTACTAATAAATACGGATAGCCCCATAACTCGTATGAATTTATTTTAATTTTCTTTATTTTTTATTTAATATAAAGTATAGGGGTATATATTCTTTTTAATAAAGGAAATAAAATAATAATAAAGGAAGCAATAATACCGCAATTAATTCTTTAATTCATATAATAATATTTAACTTTATTTTTCCTATTTTAAGAGTATTAAGTTATATATAAAATAAAATGTATTATCGTTAATATATTATTAATATTAATAAGGATGTTTTAAAGAAAGGGGTTTATAGTTACTTTAAGCAATTATATTTTGTTTTTATTTTTTTGCTTTTTTTTTTAAGGAAATAATTAAATTAATATATAATTATATAACGTTAATAAGGGTCCTTTTGGTTTCTTGGGTTATTATATAGGTATATATAAATTATATCTTATTATAAGTCTATATTTCCCTTTTAGATTAAAATAAATTCTAATTATTTATTCTAATCTTCTCTGCCTTTTATACGGGAAAGCCTTAAGGAGGGTACCGTTAAATTAAATAAGTCTTACGTTGGTAACCGCTATAGGTTATTATTAAAATTCCTGATATATATATAATATAATTATTATCTTAAATATATTTATTTTTGTTTTTTCCTATTAATTTTTTTAATTAATTTTATTATTTATTTTTTCTTATTATTTACTTTTTTAATTTACTTTCTGGTTTTTCGATTCTTAATCGCTTAATTTATAACTTGAAATAAAGGGCTTATTACGTCCGGTTAACGTATTATATAGCCTATAATTATTTCCTAGGAATTCTAAAGACCGGTTTAAACCTTTATAAGTAATCTAGAATTTAATTACCGCTTAAGTAACTTTTAATTTAATAATTTACGTTCCAATAAAAAATATCCCTTTAAGAGGTATATATAATTATTTAAGCCTTATTAAGGAATCTTATTTTTATTATTCTTATTGTTAAGATATACAGTTTAATTCGGTTCGGTTATTCCGATAATTATTAAGGAATCTTATATATTTATTAATATCGAGGTACCCGGTATTATTTATAAGTTTTAAAAGATTACTTACCCGGTATAAAATAATCTTCGGGATTAACTTTACGTCTTTAAGGAATATATACGATATTCTAAATTAAATTAAGGAGTTTTACTTATAATAGATAAATCGGTTACTCGGAATCGTCCTATAAAACTTACGGTTCGGTTATTCGGGATAATTTAATAAAACTTACGATTTAATCAGGTTTAGTTATTTATATTAACTTAATAAGTTTTATATTTTAATTATTACGGTCGTTAATTATTAAATAATAGATTTACGCCGTTTAAGGTAATTAATTTTTTCTATTTTTTTCTTTAATTATTTTACTTTCTTTTATTTTAAGAGAACGGCTTATATTAATATATAGGTCGTAATTTCTTTAACGATAATTTAGAATATCCGGTAATATATATAATTATTTCTTAATTAAAATTTAAGCCCGTTATTAATATAAAAGGTATTACTGTTTTTTTATAATTAAGGTACTTTAAAAAAAGCTATCGTTTTTCTTTATTTTTTAATTCTTAATGGCTAATAGTTAATTAATAAATATTAATAATACTTTACCGATACGTACGAACGGGGTCCCCGTATTGATTATAAATGGTAATAAGAATATCTAAATAAGGGTACTTGGAAAAGGGTTACTTAAATACTTTTATTTTTCTCGATTTTAATATTTATTTAATGAATAAGTAATAATTAAGAATATTCTATAAATATATATGAATCTATAGCCTGTTACTTTCGTTATATATATATACTATAATAATAATAAAGGTCGGTTCTCTATGGTATCTTTATAGTTTTTATTACCGTTAACTAAGGAAAAGGTATAATAGGTTATTTACGATTAAGTCGTATAATTAGACCAAATTCCCTAATATATATAAGTAAATAAAAGCCTTCTTAAGACCGTTAAAAAAGATGGGAAGGGATAAAAAAGCAAAAATAATAAAATAATAAGTAATAATAAAATGTAATTAAAGATAAGCCGTAGCCTTTATATAAGTTAATAAAGTATAGGTTACTTACTATAATAATCCGTTATATCCTTTCTTTTTCAAGTATATATAAATCGATTCCACCCTTAGTCAGCCCTTTTAATATTTCTCTTCCTTCATGCACCCATCCGCAAGTTTGGTGTCTTCCGTGCTCTCCCCTTTCCAAGTTTATTTAATATTAAAATTTTAAAATTCCGATTATATTATTAAATATCCTTACTGATACGTTTATTATTATTACCTTATTTGTACGATTTTATTAATTAACGTAATATCGCTTTTTATACCGCTCCGGTATTTATAGCCCTTTTAACCCCCTATTAAGTGCAGTTTTCCCGCCGTTATTTTTTACCTTTAAGTTAGCGGTAAGATTTCTTAATTAAGTTTTTAATTATTTTATTTATTTCCTTAGTTAAACTAAATTATAATAATAAGCCCGTAATTATTATAAATTTAACGGCCACTTTAATACCCCTTTTATTAATAAGTATTTAGCGATAATTATTAATCCCTACCTTTTAATTAATCCCGGTTTAAGCTCCTTAAATAGTAAATAGGAGATTAATACGTATATAACGTCCTACTTCCGTTATTTATATTTATAGTTAATATTAATCCGGTTATTAATATATATAATAAAGAAAAAATAAATTAAGCCGTTTTTATTTATCCGGAATTAAATTATTAATACGTTATTATTTTTCTTTATAATCTTATAATACCGAAAATATTTATTAATAATTTTATCGTTATTTAAAGCCGGATATTATTGTCCTTAAAGGATTAATTCTTTATATTTACGTTAATATTCCGTTTATTTCTTTATAATTTATAAAGTTATCGCTATTAACTTTATTTTTACGGTTTTCTTCTTTTCTGCCGTTCTCACTTTAAGTAAAAATTTATATACTTTTACGTTAATTTCTTAAACGTAAATTAGGTTAACCTTTTTCTTAATTTACTTTAATTTAATTTCCGTAAAGGGGGTAGGTATTACCTCTTTACGTTTTTTTATCTGAGGCCTTTTATAATTTTAATAAATACATTTATTTCCTATTAATATAATTAAGTTTATACCTTTTTTAAGCTTTATTTAAGTGATTATTTAATTAAGGGCTAACTTTATTAATAATATAAAAACCTCGGATTTTAATATCGGGACGGGAGTTACTTTATATACTTGATTTATTACTCTTAAGTATCGGTTTTAAACCTTTTATAATTATTAAACGGGCTCTTTCTTATATTTAAACGTACCCTTAAGTACGTATTAGATAGTTACCGGGTACGTTAACGTAAACTTTATAACCGCTTAATAAATAGTTTTAACTTTTTATAAAATAGCTCCTTACGTTAACGTTATAAGGTAAATAAGGCTTTTTTCTTATAAAATTATTTTCTTTTAAACCTTTCTTATATAGTTTTTTTAATCTAGTTTTTTATTAACTTATAAGTTAAATACCTTAATATTAACTTCCGGTTTTATTACTATATTACTTAAGTTTACCGTAATTATTATATTATATAATTTTAAGCTTTTTATTATATAAATAAAATTATACTTATATAAGGTAAATTAAGCTTTATATATTTTTACTTATTATAAATAAACTTTATAAGTTTATTTTAACTTTAAATAGTTTATATAAGTAAATATATTATAAGTTAAAAGGTAAATATCGTTAATAAAGCCCTTTACTTAAATTTTCTATTTTAACTTTATTAAGTCTTTAATAAACGGGCCGTTAAAAAATAAGAATAAAACCGGGGAAATAAGTAATCCCTAAGGAATCTTTATTATCGTAGGCTTTATCGTATTTATCTTCTATCCCAGGCTAATTAACGTTATTTAATTACTTAAGAAATTCTTTATTTAATTTATAAAAAAAAATAAAACCCCTTTTTTCTATAAATTATATAGTAACCTTTAATAATTTACCTTGTTAAATATCTTTATAATATTTAAAGAAAAAAAACTTATGACGTACTTTTTCTTATAGCCTTATACCGTATATATATTATTAATTAAACCTTTAAGAGCCGTTTTTATTAACCGTCCTCTTTTTACCTTTATTTATTAATTAAGGAATAACTTATACTTTTTTATATAGTTATTTAAGATTTTTATAATTACCGTCTTTAAAGTTTTCCTTAATATATAAAGGAATATTATAAGTCTATATAATTTTACCTTTAAGTAATTTAACTTAATTAACTTTTTAAGGATAATTATCTTAATTTCCTTAAATTTATAAGGGTAATATTTTATATTAAAATAAACTTAAAATAAATAAATAAAAACCTTTTTAAATAATGATATTACTATAAATAAGAACCTATTTAATATATTATTAAGTCCGGGGGCCTTATTTTTCTTTAGCTTATTAATTATTTTAATTATTATTTTTTAAATTATTACTTTATTTATTATTATTAATTTAAAATATATGGTACCGTTAATATCTATTAAGTTAACTTCCGGTAATAAGGGAAAAAACGTTTTTTTAAGAACCTTAATTTTATTATTAAAAGTATTTATTACCGTACTATTTAATCTTTTTAAGGGTAAAAACTTAAAAATAAGTTTAAGTTTTTTATTTTATTCCTTACCGTATTTTATTAACTTTTAAATATTATAAAAGGAAACCGTTAAGTTATATATTATAGCCCGGAAGTACGTTTATTTAACCTTTTAAATAATTTTTTCCTTTTTTTCTTAAGCTTTTTTTAACCGCCAAAACGTCTCCCGGTTTTTATATTTAATAGTTTATTTTATAAGCGTTTTTACCTTTATAGTCGTTTTTATATATTCCTTATTTTAATAGGTTTTAACTTTTTTAAACGGCTTTATTATTAAGACTATTGTATTAATTATTTTATTTAAAGCCTTTATTATTTATTTTATGAAATAATTGATTTATTCTTTATTATTAAATTAAAGGAGCTTTATTAATTAAAATATTACCTTTATTATTTTTATAAATATCTTAACTTCTTTAACCGTTTTTTATATTTATTTAAATAGTAAAAACGGAGTTATATCGACGGATTAATTTAAGGTCATTTATATCGGGACGTAATTTAAACTATATTTTAGGTTTTTTCAGGGTTTATGTATTATAATTAAGTTAATAATATTTTCCGAATTAAATATTAAATTAATTATAATCTTAAATTTATAGCTTTTTTATATAATAATTTTTTTTTTAATATTAATAATATAAGGTTAAATTATATAATAATTATTAATAGCTCCTTAAATTTAATATAATTAATTATATAACCTTTTTCGTTTTATTAAGTACAATAAAAATTAAAGTCCCTTATTAAAAAATACTTATTAAATATAATCATAATATCCTTAAATAACGGAATTATAAAGGGTCTTTTTTTATTAATTAATAACGGATTATACGTATTATAAATATTTAAATTACCTTTAATATCCCCTTTTTATATAATCCGGAATATATATAGGTTCCTTCCGTAATAAATAACGTTTTAATTATTTATATTTAGCCTTTTATTAATAAAGAAATATGTCCGCGTTATCTTATTATCTTTAAAGGTTAAATAGAAATTATCTCCCAGGTTAATTAAAGAATAAGTATATAAATTATATAGCGGTTTTTATATCGTTATAATATTAATATTTTTTATTTTTTTTAATTTAAATATTAATATTACGGCTTTAATTACTTCCTTATATACGTTATACTATATTACCCTTAAAAACGTAAATATATTAAATATTAATATTTATCGGATTCTTTTTATTAACTTTTATTTATATAAATAATCTTTTTTAAAATTAAATATTATTTATTTTAATCTTTTTATTATAATAATAATCTTAGTTAAGCGGCCGGCTTTAAAGGTTAATATTATTATAAACTTCCTTTTTTTTATATTATTAATTATTACGTTTTTATTTTCTCTATTTAATAAGCTTTATTTATATTTTAAAATTATTTTTAATTACTTTATTAATTTAAATTTATATAAGTTATAACGTTAAACCTTAACCGCTATCTTAATTTTTTTACGTTAAGTCTCCTTTACTCTTATTATATACCGTAAGTTTTACGTTAAGTAATTATTATTATTATATACCACGTATTTCGGCGCGTCCTCTATTAAGCCCTTTATTATTAAGTTAATATATTTATAGGTATTATACCCTTTAATATATACCTCGTATTTCATACTATTAAGGTACCTCGTAATAATATATCCGTACCCTTAATATTTAAAGTATTAATAAATATCCGCTATTTAATCTTAAAGTTTTATTAATTTAAGGGATTTACCCTTTATTATCCCTTTATTAAGGATATCGTTATATATCCTTATTAACGTTATATTTAAAATAACCGTAAAGTATCTCTTTATATAATTAAAAGCGTTTAATCTTTTTATTATAAAAAAGAGATTATAATTAATGATTTTTAATTTAAAATAAAGAACCGTATTTTTTTTTTATCCGCTTTAAAATAACTTCCCTTTCTTCCTTTATAAATTTTATTAAATATATCCCGTTTATTATAATAATAAAAGATTATTTTAATATTTTTACCGTTTTATACCTTTTTTTACCGGCTTATCCCTTTAATTTCTTTAACCTTTTTTTCGCCTTTAATAAGGTTATATTAAGGAAAATATCCTTACTTTATAGTTTATATACCGTAATAATTTATTTTATTAATAATTTTCCCGTTACCTTAAACGCTTTTATTAATTATAATTAATTTATTTTTACCGTTATATTCCTTTTTTCTTCGCCCGATAATTATATGGTTATTATCTTTACCTTCTTTAATACCGCTGCCTTTTTTTTTATTTTTATTTTTTTTATTGTTAACGTTAACGCTGCTTTCACGGCCTTTATTATTTAACTTATCCCCGCTCCTTTCTTTAAAGTTTTTTCCGTTACTTTTTTACTTTATATATATCCTTTTTATTTCTTTTTATTTCCGTCCGCTGGCGCTTTTATTATTACTTTTTAAGCTCCGCGTAACCTTTTTAACTCCTTTAAATCTTTCTTTATATTTATATAAAAGTTTCTTATTTTCTATAATCCGATTTATAATATCGGTTAAGTTTTTAACGTAATATTTTTCTATATAATTATAAGGAAACCTTTTAACGTTTTTACCGTTTCTTCTTTTATTATTTTTCCCCCGCGTATTTAATAATTATTTTTTTTTATAATTTATTTTTATTTACTTAATATCTTTTTATTTTCCTTTAACTTTTTCTTAATTTATATATACTTAATAAGGCTTTTTACGCCTTTATTTACTTTTTATCCGTCCCCGCGTACCGTCCTTATTCCCTTTATTTTTTATTTATTATCCTTAATAATAATACCCTTATACGTTATACGCGTTTCTTTACGCGTATCTTATTAATTATAAGCTCCCTATTTAATTTAAGGCCTTTTTATTTTATATTTATTACGTTATTTATACGACTTATTACCGTTCTTATTAATTTAAACCATTTACCCTTCCTCCCCCTTTATTTTTATTATTACTCCGCTTCCGCTTATTATATTTAAGGTACTATCCTTATTATTACTTAAGCTATATACGCGTGTATCGTTTCTGACCTCTAGGTTCCCGTTATTCGTCGCCATCTCTATTTTATATATAAGCCTTGTCTTATATTTATTAATAAGGTTTAAAGTAAAGAATTTTTTCTTAAATATTTACTTAAGGTTAATAAGCTTACGGTCTTTTAGTTTATTTATAAACTCTTAGGTTTTATTTAATAATAAATTTATAATCTTTTTATTAATAACTTTAATTCATTTAAATTGGTTTAAAGATTTTATAACTTATTAATAAATAAGTAGATTAATATAAGCCGTAATAATAAAAATAATATTATTAAAGTTAATATTAAATATATAAGGATTATAATAATAATAACTTTAATAAAAGCGGTTAAGTTTAAGTTTATTATTAACGTCGTTATTTATATTTATTTTATTTTCTAGAGTATATCTTAATATTAATAAAGTCTTATTTACTTATTAATAAACCGGGATAAAATTATAAGTATCCTTAAGTAAGATAGGGACGTTAGCTCCTTTTAATAAAAATAAATTAAAAGCCTTATTATTATTATGATTTTTATAATTTATAGGATTTTTAACGTTTTTAAGGTTTTTAATAAATTCTCTTAAATTCTCCCTTTAAGTAAACGTTCCGTTTATTATTTTATAGATTTTTAATAATATCTTTTTCCTATTTTACTTTATTTAATTAAAGATTTTATTATTAATTTAAGGGAAATCGGGATTTATAGGATTTATATTATAATTTTCTTTTTTATTTTAAGGAATTAAGTAAATATAAGTTAATATAAGTTCGTTTTTATTAAGTTTTTTAAATTTATCCGATACGTATTCGCCTTTATAATAAATTGCCTTATTATCGGTAAAGGTTATTGGCTTTAAGGCCGATAATATATCTTTAATAATTAATTATAATAATAAATACGTTATTAATTTCTTATTAAAAACCTTTAAATTTATAACGATCTTTATATTTTTTTTATAAAATATATAAATATATAATTATAAGCTTAATATAATTTTTAAATAAATATTATTAATAATAATTTTATTTAATTTTAATTGTTTTATTTTTTTTAAGTATATTTACTTTATATAATATCTTAAATATTCTTTTATTTTTAATAAAAATTTTTATTTTTATTTACTTTTTAAAAGGGTTTATTCTTTTTATAAAAGGAAGCTTTTATTTTAATTAATTAATATATATAGTTATAAAGGCTTAAAAGTTATTTAATAGCCTAATATAATATATTATATATTAAATTATCGTTATAATTATTCGGTTAAACTATTTAGTTACGCCGTTTTATTTAAATATATAATATATAATATATTTTATAATAATATTACGTTTTTTAACGGTTACTTTAAAAGCTTAAAATTCCTTTATATTATTAATATGGATATACTTAATAATAATATTACTTTCTTTACGAATAAATACGTTAATAATAAATAAAACTTAATTAATTACCTTAACTTTTATTATTAATAAGGTAAAGCTTAATTACCTTATAACCTTATTAATAACCAATAAGTAATACTTAAAGGATATTATTCTGGGGATCGGTACCTTAATATTATAAGGGCTTTAAATATTATAAAAGAAATAAAACTTAGGCTTTATCTCTTCTATATAACGGTATTTACGTATATTTCTTATAAGTTTATTATTTTTATATATATTATAGAAAAAGTCCTTTAAGGTTAATATCTTTAATATTTTTAATATTGTTTTATATATAATATATAGCTTAATTATACTTAGATAATTTAAATAATTATAAAAAGTTATAAAAAGCTTATTATTATTATTTTTACGTCTTTAAGTAATTTTATTATTATTATATTTAATTTTATTATTTCTTTATTTTTCTTACTTTATAATTTATAAAATACGGGATTTAAGACTTTTTTATTAATTATTAACGTAACGTTTTTCCGGATATATATAAATAAATAAAGCTTTTTATATTAATACTTTATTATAATAAGTCGATCTCTTTATATAATTTTTACTTTACGTTTAATAAAAATAATATTTATACCTTTATCCTTTAAAGTTAAAATAAATAAAAGGTTAAATCTTAAGTAAGGAACTTATAATACGTTTTAAATAATACGGTTTTAACCGTTTATTTTGACTATTACGTTATTACGTTTAAGTAAGTTTAAGGAGCCCTTATCCTTTATTGTTATTTTTATAATTTTTTCTTTAAAACTTTAAAATATACTTTTCTGAGTATATATATATTTTATAGTATTAAAATTTATTATTTAAAGGGTTTTTTTATCTTCGGACGGTATATTTTGGCTTATTTTATTAAAAAAGCTACCTTTTATTATTATTAAAGCGTAATTATTATTATTGGTATTTACGGATTTTATAGGGTTTAGACTTTTATTATTTTGGAAAAAATCGTATTTTTTTTATATTCGTTTTATTATTTAATTATATAGATTACTTTTAAGTAAGTAACTTTCTTTATTATTTATATTATTTATTATAATAATATTTTTTACCTCGTTATCGCCGTTATAAAAACCGGGATTACTTAAATCTACCGTGGCAATATTATTATTAAGCTTATATAGAGTTAAATTATATAAATTTTTATTATTTTTGATTGATTAATTGATTGATTTATACTACGGGTCTAGCTAAGCTAATTCCGGCGTTCCTTAATACGCGGCCTTTTGGCCTTGCTAGTAACCGTAAAAACCTAATACTTATAACGTTAAGGTAAAAACCGGCGTCCACCAGGCCTCCACCCTTTATCCCTTAAAATAAAGGATGTTAACGGCCGTTTAAAGAGTAATAATCTATTTATATACTTCCTATATTTTAACTCCCTTAAGAAAATCTATAATATTATAATCGTATCCTTATAAGGGCTATTCTTAAGCTTATTATTCTTCCGTTCTTTTATATATTTATATTGCCTTAACTTTACGTAATACCTTTAAATATTTTTATTAATACTTATATGCTTAATATATACCCTTTTTATATTATTATCGTTATTAACTTTTTTAAAAACTTTTAATAAGCGTTTATTATTGTATCTTTACCGTTATAAAAGATACTTTCTGGTTTATATAATTAATATAACCGGTTTCCGCTTCTCTTCTTCTTCTTTAACCGGTAACGGGCCTTTTCCGTAAGGTCCTTAATAACCTCATTTATCTTTATAACGAGGTTAAACTATAATAGTAATCCGGTAAATATTATAAACCTTATAACTACCCGGATACCTCACTTTATAAATAATATTTAACGGTAATTATAAGTATTAACTTTTATTATAAGTTTTAATTTAATTTCCGTAAATAAAAGATAAAAGATAAAAACGTATATAACGTTTTACTTTCTTTATTTATACTTATATTTAACGTTTATCCGACCTTTAATATATATAATAAATAGGAAATAAGTTAAACCGTTCTTACCCGTTTAAAGTTAAATTGTTAATACGTTATTACTTTTCCTTATAGTATTATAACGGCGGAGATACTTATTAATAATCTTTTTATCATCAAAAGTTAAATAGCGATACCCCTAAGGTATAGAGTCCTTATACCTCCGCCAGTGCTCGGTCCACTTTATCGTGGCCCATAAGGCGATCGCTATAGCCTTCGCTCTTTGGATCCTCTTGGTCTCGGTCTCTCTTACGCCTGGCGGGAGTTTTTATTATTTTAATAGTTTTTTAAAGGCTTATTAAGGCCAATCCGTTTTTTATTAAGAAAATAATGAGGTCGTCGTTATTATTAATAAATATAAACGTTAACTTTTTAATATTATACTCCCTTTTATTAATAGTAATAAAGTTTAATTCTTTAGATTCTTTATTATCTTTAATTATAGCCCTTTTAACTCGTTTAAACTTAAATTGAGTTATTCGTTTTTCAGCTTTCTTTATTTTCTTGGTTTTATTTTTACTAACTTTTTCACTGTCTTTACCGTTTATTTTTACGTTTTCTTCATTATAGTCCTTAACTATATAGCCTATTTTCTAATAATTATAGTATTTTATTACGCGGCGGGGTTTAATAATATCCTTTTTATTTACTTTTACTATCGTAATATTAATAATTTATCTTTTAACCGTATTAATTTCGATTACCTTAAGTCTTTACATAACTTTCTTATTATTAAATATATCCTTATCGTTCTTAAGCCGGTATATACTAAGGTTAAACTTACGTATTTCTTAAAATAAGTTTATAATTATAAAGCTTAAATAAATATCGTTTAATATAACGGCCTTATTAATTTAACTTACTTATTTATTTATTTTCTTTATAAATACGGTGAGCTTATTTACGCCGTTATCCTTTTAAGCTTTTATAATAAGGATTTTCATTAATAAGGGGATTACCCTTCCCTTACTTTTTATGAGATAGATCTTACTTTACGTTAAGTGAATTTAAAACGGTATAATATCTTTACTTATTAAGATATATAATCTTTACGTTATTATTGCGTTATTTATAAGTATACCGGTAATAAAGTCGGCGTATATAGTTTAAATCTTAACTTAAGAAAAGACTTAAGGGTATAAGGTTAAGTTATTTATAATACCTTATAATAAACGATTTCTTAAAAACCGTTTTATAATTTAACTTTATTTACGGAAATTATTATTATTAAGCTTAAGAAACTTATATAAAGCCGGCTTTATAAGGGATTCCCTAAAAATATTTAGGGGTAATTTAGTAGTTCTTACTATAAGTACCTTAAACGATAACGGCGTTATCCTTTTATCTTAAGTATTATTATTATTAAAAATATAAAGTATATATTACGCTTAATAAAGTAAATATTATTACGTTAAATTACCCTTTTTAATATCCTTATAATTATAATTACTTATTAAGGTATTAAAGGTTAAAGCTATAATTATTTTACGGTTTTAAACAATTATATAAACGTTATAAATATTACTTAAATAAAATTATTACTTAAATAATATACTATAATTAGTTATTTTATTAACCGGGCTTAAAACCTAATATAATATACGTAAATAAGTATAAAATATAAAAAAAAGGGTAAATAAACTAAATCACTTATATTAAGTTTACCATTATGCTTATTTAATTATACCGCAATAACGACCGTATTTATATCCATCCCAAGGGCCCTTAGGATGGACATAAATACGGTCGTTATTGCGGTATAATTAGATAAGCATAGTGGTAAACTTAATATAAGTAATTCAGCTTATTTATTTTTCCTTTATACCCTGTACTTATTTATATATATTATATTAAGTTTTAAGCCCGGTTAATAAAATAATTAATTATAATATATTATTTAAGTAATAGTTTTATTTAAGTAATATTTATAATATTTATATAATTACTTAAAACCGTAAAATAATTATAACTTTAACTTTTAATACCTTAATAAATAACAATAATTATAAGGATATTAAAGAGGGTAACTTAATATAATAATATTTACTTTATTAAACGTAATATATATCCTATGTTTCCGGTAATAATAATACTTAAAATAAAAAGACGGCGCCGTTATTATTTAAGGTATTTACCGTAAAAACCATTAAATTACCTTTAAATATATTTAGGGAATCCCTTATAAAGCCGGTTTTATATAAGTTTCTTAAGTTTATAATAATAACTTCCGTAAATAAAGTTAGGTTATAAAACGGTTTTTAAGAAGTCATTTATTATAAAGTATCGTAAATAACTTAACCTTATACCCTTAAGTCCCGTCTTAAGTTAAGATTTAAATTATATATATTAATTTTACTATTAATATACTTATAAATAACGTAATAACGACGTAAAGATTATATATTTTAACGAGTAAAGACGTTATACCGTTCTAGATCTACTTAATATAAAGTAAAATCTACCTCGTAAAAAGTAAAAAAAAACCAATCCTTTTATTAATAAAAATCCTTATTATAAAGGCTTAAAAAAATAACGGAATAAATAAAGTCACCGTATTTATAAAGAGAATAAATAAGTAAATAAGTTAAATTAATAAAGCCGCTATATTAAACGATATTTATCTAGGTTTCGTAATTATAAACTTATTTTAAGAAGTACGTAAGTTTAGCCTTATTACATATCGGCCTAAGAATAATAAAGATATATTTAATAATAAGAAAGTTATTTAAAGACTTAAAGTAATTAAGATTAATATAATTAAAAGATAGACTATTAATACCGCGATAATAAAGGTAAATAAAGAGGATATTATTAAACCCCGCCGCGTAATAAAATATTATTGATTTATTGATTGATTGATTGATTTATATACGAATGTAGCTACTTTAAGTTAATTTCAGCGTTCTATAATGCTGGTGGCTAAGTTACGGTTATTTTAATATTTATATTTATTTTAAACTTATTGCTTCAATTTTAAAAGAGAAAAGGAAACCGTAATCGGCTAATTTAACCTTAACTTACTTTAAATATTAACTTAATTTAAATAAAAACCTTTCTTTTATAGTTATTTACTTTAATATTACGATTAAGTTTTTACGTTAATTTAATTAAGATTAATAATTATTTTAAATCTTTAATTTATTATTTCCGTTAAAAATTTTTTACTTTTTAATATTATAATCCGCGGTAAGGATTTAATAATAATATTAAGCTTAATTAAGGGAAGGCGGCCTTAATTATATAACTTTATTTTTCTTAATATTTAAATTTCGCTTTAAGTACTTTATTACGTAGTTTTTCGGATTAAACTTATTTAATCTTAACTTTAACTTTTTAACGTTAAATCCTTATAACCCCTTTTTACTGGCCCTATGTAGTAACTAGGCTTATTTAAGGTTAACTATAAGTATTAATAAATTATTAAATATTTATTATTGCCTTATTTATATTAACCATATAACTTGCCGGATAAGGTTTAAGGGCTCTTAATGAAATCGTCCCTTACCCTTAAAATATTCGACCATTCTATAGTTTGTCTTCTGCACTCAAAAATGCCATTCCGCCACGCTCGCCCCCTTAATAAAATATTATAATTACCAGAAAATAAGCTATATAATTAAGGACTATAATGAAGAAAACGTAAAAGTAAGCGGTAAAAACGGTAAAAAGGCTAATAAGGATAAAATTAAGAAAACAAAAAAACCCAAGAAATAAATAACTCGATTTAAATCTAAATAAATTAAAAAGACTATAATTAAAGATAACGAAGAATTTAAAGAATTAAGCTTTATCGTTGTTAATAAAAGAGAGTATAATATTAAGGAATTAACGTTTATATCTATTAATAATAATAACGATTTTATTATTCTCTTAATAAAAAATAAATTGGCTTTAATAAGCCTTTAAAAAACTATTAAAATAACGAAAATCTATATAATTTAGCTTTATATAAGTTTAATAATAATACCGTTACGGTGGATTTAAGTAATCCCGGTCTTTATAACGGCGATAATAAGGTAAAAAAAATTATTATAATAAACGGTATAAGTAATAAAGAAACCTATTTATTTAAGAGTAATTTATATAATTAAATAATAAAATAAATATAGAAAAAATATGACTTTTTAAAAATAATAAAAGCCCGGACCCTATAAAATCCGTAAATACTGGCAATAATAATTACGTTTTAATAATAATAAGTGGTAACTCCCTTAATAAGATAAGTTAAAATATACCATCCGAGGATAAAGAAACCCCTTAAACGATAAACTCCGGCGTTACGAAATATATATATACTTAAAAAAATATATTCTAAAATTTTAAAGAAAAGACTATAAGGGTAACGGTAAAAAGTAAAAGCTCCTTAAATTTATCTGGATATAAAAACGTAATAATTAAGATAAAGGGTTAAAACCGTATTATTTAAGATATATTATAGGTTCCTTATTTAAGATTTAATTTTTTATTTATTTTAGCCTTAAAGGATAAAAATATAAGTATTACTTTTAATAAACGTAAAATAAGGATTATACGAAGAGATTGACTTATTATAGTAAAGTACCGGTATAAAAAGCTTTACTTATTTATATATATTTAAAAAAAGGTTACGTTAATAATTAATAAAGAAAATTGGGATCCTATATTTTATAAATTATAAAATAAGAAAAATAAAAAAAACGGTAAAGTTAAATATAACGGTAATAAGATTATTTAAAGATGTAAAAAGGGTAACGATAAGCTTTTTATAACTTTTTATAATTATTTAAGCTATTTAAGTATAATTAAGTTATATATTATATATAAAACGGTATTAAAAATATTAAAAATATTAACTTTAAAAGACTTTTTCTATAATATATATAAAAATAATAAACTTATAAAAAATATATATAAATATTATTATATAAAAAAGATAAAGCTTAAGTCTTATTTCTTTTATAATATTTAAGGCTTTTATAATATTAAGGTACCGATCCCCGGAATAATACCCTTTAAGTATTACTTATCCGTTATTAATAAGGCTATAGGGTAATTAAGCTTTACCTTATTAATAATAAGAATTAAGGTAATTAATCGAGATTTATTTATTATTAACGTATTTAATTATAAGGAAAATAATATTACCGTTAAATACGTTTATATTAATAATATAAAAGAGTTTCAAGCCCTTAAAGCGGCCGTTAAAGAACGTAATATTACTATAGAATATATTATATATTATATACTTAAATAAAATAATATAATTAAACGGTTTAATTAAATAATTACGATAATAATCCGGTATATAATATATTATATTAAATTATTAAATAACTTTTAAGCTTTTACGGTTATATATATTAATTAATTAAGATAAAAGCTTTTATTTATAAAAGGAATAAGCCTTTTTAAAAAATAAATAAAAATAAAACCTTTTGTTAAAAATAAAAGAACGTTTAAGATATTATATAAAATAAGTATATTTAAAAAGATAAAACGATTAAAATTAAATAAGATTATTATTAATAATATTTACTTAAAAATTATATTAAACTTATAATTATATATTTATATATTTTATAAAAAGAATATAAAAATTATTATAAATTTAATGCTCTTTAATAAAAAAACGGTAACGTATTTATTATTATAGTTTGTTATTAAAGATATATTATTAATTTTAAAGTTAATAACTTTTACCGATAATAATATAACTTATTATATAAATAAATATATATTAAATAGGTTTAAAAAAACTTAATAAAAACGAATTTATATTAACTTATACTTATCCGATCCCTTAAAATAAAGAAGAAAATTATAATATAAATCCCGTAAATCTTGATTTCCTTTAAGTTAATAATAAAGTCTTTAATTAAATAAAATAAAATAAGAAAAAAATATTATTAAAAATCTATAAAATAATAAACGGAATATTTACTTAAAGGAAGAATTTAGGAAAGCTTATTAAAAACCTTAAAAACGTTAAAAATCCTATAAATCGTAAAAATTATAATAATAACGGGGCTTTTAACTTATTTTTATTAAAGGGAGTTAACGTTTTTATCTTACTTAAGGATACTTATAATTTTATCCTGGTTTATTAATAAACGGATAAAACTTTATTAATATTAAAATATACTCCGGAAGATAAAATAAATATAAACGATAACGTTAACGATAACGATAAGCTTAAGATTAATTATTTTTATTAAAGTTATTATTATTATAATCTTTACGTATTTAATATTAATTTTAATAATATTATTTTTATTATTATAACTTATATTAATTTACTTATTTATTAATAAGTTATAAATTCCTTAAACCGATTTAAATAAATTAAAGCTATTAATAAAAAGATTATAAATTTATTATTAAATAAAACCTAAGACTTTATAAATAAATTAAAGGATTATAAACTTATTAACTTTAAATAAATATTTAAGAAAAAGCTTTTTACTTTACGCTTTATCGATAAATATTAAGTAAAACTTATTATAAAAGGCTTTACTTAAAAGTAAAATATTAATTATAAGGAAACCTTTTTACTTACTTTAAGGTATAAGTTGCTCTGCTTATTTTTAATACTTATAGTTATTTATAGATTTCAGTTATAACTCTTAAACGTTATTACCGTATACTTAAACAGTAATTTAAATAAAGAGATTTATATGAATATTCTTAAGGGTATTCCGATAACTTAATAAAATACCGGTAAATACCTCCATTTACTTAAAGGCCTTTATAGGCTTAAATAATTAAAAAGGATTTAGGCTGAAAAATTTTAATTACGGCTTTATAAATTCGGTTTTATTTTTATTTAGGTTAATTTATACGTATCTATTAAGAAGTTTAATAAAGAGATATATTTAATAACCCTTTACGTTAACGATATCGTTATTATTATTAAAAATTTAAAGATTTATAAATAAATAAAAGATTATTTAACTTTAATATTTAAGTTTATTAAAAAGGGCCCGTTAAAGGTAATTCTCGGAATATAAATATTTTAAAATAACGATATTATCGTTATAAATTAAATAAATTACGTTATTAACGTCCTTAAAAAACATTATATAATAAATTATAATAATATTAATATTCCAATAAACGGATATAAAAGTATATAAATAACCCGATTTAATAAGTAATAAACAAATAAATATATTTATTAATAACTTTTTAATAAATTTATATTCTTTTAAATTATAATCCGTTTAAATTTAGTTTTTTAATCTTAAAATTAAATTAATTTTATAATAACTTTATTATTTAATATTAAAATTATTTAATATAAATACTTAAATACTTAAAGAATATATTAAATTTAAGTTTATACTTCCAATATAATAACGGATTATTTAAATACTTTATAAATATTACGTTTATTAATAATAAAAATAATAAGAAATTATTATATAACTTTATAATATTAAATACCGGTATAATATATATATAATATACTTAAAAATAGCGTATTATTACTATTTTTAATATAAAAGTTAAATATATAATTCTTTTTAAAGGGTATAAAGTAAGTATTTAATTCATAAAGTAAATTAATAAAACCGGATTCTTTAAAGGTTATAAATTTATCGTTTTATTTAATAATAATAATAATAATATCTCTTTTATTAAGAACCCGGAAAATTATTCATAAATTAAGTATATTAACGTTTATTATTACTTTATTTAAGAAAAAATATAAAAAGGTTTTATTTTAATAAAGTATATTAACATTAAGGATTAATTCGTAAATATTATAATAAAACCTTTATTAAAATAACCTTTTAAAATTAATCAATTAAAGTTCGGATTATATTTAATAAATTAATAGCGGTATTACCGTTATAAATTTATCGTAGCTTTAAAGAGGGAGTAATATACGGGGGTATTCCGCGGTTATTTTGGCAGCCCTTATATTGGAGAGCCTATCGCATAAAGGCCTATTAAACGGCCTTTTATTAACGGTATTATAGGTGTACCGGTATATAAGGTGCGGTAAGTATACGGTCATTAAACGGCCCTTAGGATGGACATAAATACGGTCGTTGTCACGGTGTAATTAGACAAGCATAGTGGTAGACTCAATACAAGTGATTCGGCTTACTCACCCTTCCCCTGCACCCTGCACCATTTGCGCATATTGCATCAGCCTCTTCCAGGAGTAGGAGCGGTCAGTGAGAGGTCTGAGACTTCCATCTTTCTTTGCGCTGATTGCCTCCAGGTCGTTCCCAAGCACTCAGCGATCCTGCCACAATATATCCCCATATATGACCAAATTCTCAAATGCTGAAGACCCCGGCTTTACCAGCATTGTTCGCGAGATTCAAAGATGGATCAGGATGACCAAGGAGTCAGTCACGGTCAACGAGCGGGGACCGAATGGTGCGTCCCTTGTAGAATAAGGGATATACATCCCTTTAGTCTCACGAATGGAAATTAACTCCCTTCTTCTCAGACTTTGTGCCTGTTGACTGGACGGCTCTCCGCAAAGTCCTTGATCCTCAGGAAGATCAAATTCATGCAAAACACTTGCGCCTTTGCAACGATCCTCTGTTAGGGACAGCTGAGTGGTTGCTCAGCGATGATCTTTATCAAAGATGGGAAGCAGGCACAGTATTGTCCCATATCCTCTGGCTTTGCGGTGCACCTGGATGTGGTAAGTCTGTCTTAACAGCGAGTGTCATCAAAAGATTGCGGGAGCACGTTGACGGTAGCGAAAAAAGGAAAGTGTTCTTCAGCTACTGCACCCATCATTCTACTTCCAAAGCACAGGCATTCTCTATCCTTAGAGCACTCTTATATAACATCTCCATGATGGACACCGCCTTTGCCAAAGGCCTTTGCAAGCTACTCGAGCATAGGGGAGCCTTCTGCGATAAGTCCATGGAAGAAACACATCAATGTGACGCTTTCTGGTCCCTCTATCGACAGGACCTTGCTCAAAGCTTTGCGACCCTCGCTCCATGCACATGGGTCATTGATGGCATAGACGAAATGGAAGCGTCAGACAGAGGTCTCCTAATAAACATCATAGCAGACATCCAGGAAGCGTCCCAGGCAATGAAAATTATGTTGGTGAGTCGCGACGAGCATCACATACGTCGCAGACTGGACTCTTTGACCTTGTTAGAGGTGAAGGTGACTGAAGAATCAAATAGTGAGGACCTGCAAAAATATATCCTCCAGCGCTTGCAAGACTGGGGTGCCCTAGGTTCAGCCGAACTTCACAAAGAGGTCATTGATTTCTTGAGTCAAAACTCAAAGGGCATATTCTTGTGGGTTACGCTTGCCATGGACGAATTAGAGAGAATTCACCATGAAGCCGCGCTTCGATCGGCCTTGACTCGACTGCCTGGTGACATGAGAAGACTTTACGACACAATCTTGGATGATTTATCAGAATGACTTGAAGATTGGGAGCTAGCTATCTTCTGGGAGATCCTGGCTTGGCTCACTTTAGCCAAGAACTTCATCAATTTGAGCCCGCTCGCTTCGGCATTGAGTACGAAGGACCACTTCACGGTGGCCAGCCTCGAGCGCTCGATCCCGCACTTATGTGGCTCACTTGTTGTGATAGAGCATTTGAAAGGAGTTTCAGATACGCCATCCATTCAATTACTGCACGCTTCGTTTGCCGAGTATCTCAGCTCCGACGACGTCCAAGCCAGGTATCCGCTTCGCAAAGGTGAAGCGCATGCCAGTATGGCCAGAAGCTGTATCAAACAACTCAAGGACGTATCACAATGTCCTCTGTTCTATCCAATCGGAGCTTCAGTGCAGTATAGGCTGAACAAGTACCATTTTGGAAGAATCGTGGCTGAGTGGAAAGACCCGGGAGGACCGCAACTGATCGATCCGAATCTATCCTGTGTTGTTGATAACTGCAGTGCTTCTCACATAGTCCGTCCCTGGGTCCGAAAAGCCTTTCCTTTGTTAGAGTACGCGGAAAGGCACTTCGCATACCACCTAGAGCAATATGCCGCGGACATGACTGTCGGGAGTACAATCGCGGACGAGCTTCAAGATCTCGTATTTGCTGCGGGTCCTGCGATACTAATATGGCTTGCAAGAATCACCGGTAGCGTGCAGAGCAACATATACAACAAAAAGCCATGGAGGAAAGCATTTGTTGAGCAGCTGCTGAGGTTTGGTCAACTTCTGCAGCGCTCGTCCTGTGACAGTCACCGAATCGTATTCGATATAATTGCACAAATGGCAGGTGATAATCTCGACGGATAGATCTTCGCATTAGGCAAGATGAGAAGAGGTTACACTGCTCTCGAGACTCTGGATATCGCTGGTGTGGACTTGTTCAAAGACAGCTCGACGTCCTCATACATACAGGAGCTTCTAGAGGGAATCTCTTTGGAAGAAGAGA
Source organism: Niebla homalea (assembly GCA_019925105.1). Classification (NCBI taxonomy): domain Eukaryota; kingdom Fungi; phylum Ascomycota; class Lecanoromycetes; order Lecanorales; family Ramalinaceae; genus Niebla; species Niebla homalea. Next base: position 28,979 of record JAHGAU010000043.1, on the reverse strand, counting down.
ACCTTGCCTCTGTCGCCCGCATGGTCCACCAGAATCAAGACAGATGGCTCCTGGTAGCGATTACCCAATTTTTGAGGAATGATCATCAAACGCGACGACTCTCCAAATTCATTTCGCTCGTTGAAGGTTTCCCAAGTGACAGCAAACTTCTCGAACCATTGGCGCATTTGCTCTTTTCCCTTGAAGACTATACCGAGGCCGCACGTGTCTATAAGATACTTCTACTAGATACCCTACGCGTTGGGACCTGAAAGAAGCAATGATCTCGGCGTTTTGTCTATCTGGCCGGGTCAGTGAAGCAATAGAGCTTCTTGCCAGTTTTCATGCAGATTACCCAGAGAACGCTGACAATTGGTACTTGCACGCCTGGATCGAAGAGCGACGTGCCGAGTTGAGCTTCGAGATTGGCAAGTACCGGAGATGTCTCGATATCAGTGAAAGTGGAATCATCAAGTATCCTGGCTGGTGGGACCTATGGCTGTATAAACAACGAATTCTAGCTGAAGCATTGGAAACCAGTGACGAGATATTGTGCCTTCAAGCAGCTCAGAAGCAACCTCGACTTGGGCTCCCGGCATCGAAATTGCTTAATCAGCGGTTAACAGCAAGTGGGCATTACAAGAACGCTCTAACAGAAGCTTTGAAAACGATACGAGCCTTTCCAAAAAGCTATCAGGCCAATGATCTTCTTTGGACTTGCTGGGTCTCAAGTCCCTCATCCTTAAAATCAGTGGTCTTCCAGTCTCTAAACGAGATTACTGAGGTCGCTGACCCTTACTGGATATCGCTTATATATTATGCGAAGGCGTGTATAATGGAGAAATTATACAACCGAGCATTGGAAGCATGTACTGCTTCTGTGTCTATGAAAGGAAGCAATGGCCTTCCGTATTACTTTGCAGCCATAGCCTACGAGAAACTCGATGACCTACCCGCCGCGCTCGACCAGCTATGCTCCGCATCAGCCGCTGGAAACTGTGAATCTATCGCGACTTATACTATAATCGCATACCTTGCCCACAAGCTTGAGCGGTGGGCTACTCTAGAGAACGCGTTGTCGCGCCTGAGCCTCCGGCGAAGTCTTAAAATCAAGGAGCTAGAATCATTGGCACTAGCACTGCTGTATAGACATAAGTATTCGAAATGCATAACCCTCTGCCAGAGCGTATTGGCAACACTGCCCGAACCGGCCAAGTCCGTGTAAGGCCTTATAACCATTACAGCCTCGGATCAATCGCCAGACGTGCTAATTACTTCGTTTCAATTGTTCGAGGTCTTTAGCTTTGGGCTGTCAATTATGCTATAACGCGGCTATCGAAAAAATGCTATACTTCACCACTACGAACGCGCCTCAGATTTGGTCCACATTCATAAAGGAGTTTCGTCAGCTGAAATCGTGGGAAATGACATCTTTCTGTTTTGATGCGTATCTTCAAGAGGTCTTCTACTTTAATGGAGAAGAGCACAGTCCTTCTAATACGCACAACCCGAAATGTGGGTATTACTCTTGTGATTGCTGCGGAAGAGAAGACTTGTATGACACCGGGTACTTTTCTATGGATTGCGCAAACTTCGACGTGTGCGCTCCATGCCTAGAGAAGGCTCTGCACAACCATGGAAAAGGCCATAGACTTCTCAAGAGTCCAAGCTCTGCATACCCAAGGCTTAAAATCTGGCTTGAGAATGGACAGAAGAGGAGAGAGACGGTTAGAAAGGTCTTTCATAAAATGGAGCCTGAAGATATTGTCACAGCTCCCGGCCCCTCAGAATGAATAGGCAAGCCATCGAAGTACGGCATCGACTTAGGGCTGCAATCTCCTCACTGGGGCGGTGCATGGCCTCGAAGGGGGCGACTAACGATGGAACACAATGACTCCCCTGTACGGGCGGAATGACAATTGAATCCAAAGTTGCTGGCCTTCCACCAGATATGATAGAATACTAGCAAATACCAGAACACTTCTCAGCTGTGAAGACTCCAACGAGTACTTACATAGACAGCTCTACCTTTGCAGCAAAAACCCAGGGTTCGTCGGCGTACGTACATCCGCGCATATACGGGCAGCTCCGCGGTATTGACAGAATACTTGCCCATCCAGACGTACGCGAGAAGCATCATACAGCACTCTACCTACTTTCGCGACAAGCGCGTCGGCCTTCCTCAACCAAGCGCCGCCACTAAACCAGGAAGGGGCTTTCTTTGGGCTTCGTCACCGTAAAGGTGGTTGAAGCGCTGATGGGGAACAAGCGCAACATGAACATCATAGAAGGCATCTTGTGCTCTACTTGAAACATCGCACTCCTCTTTCTTTGCGGCGTCAGCCCGAGAGATGAGCCCGTGGGAAATTGTCAGCGTGAGAAGTAAGCACTTGGGAATTTATCCTCTCCAACCGGTTCGCTGACACAAACCCGCGCGAGTCGGACGCCAGCCAACGAATTGCGGTACTAATCCTCCTTAGAACTGCGGAGTCCGGCGTTATATAACAGGCTTAAACGGTTAAAGTGAATCATGATTGGCAGGCGGTGGCTATCGCTGCCGCGGAATGATCGATCATCGTTGGACCTTCAATTTGAATCTTCAATCGAAGAAGCCGTGGCGCAAGCGGAGGCTATGATCCGTGGAAGGGTTACGATAGCAGATTGATGCACGGGGGTATTCCGCGGTTGTCTTGGCAGCCCCTGCATTGGAGACCCTGTCGCATAAAGGCCTATCAGACGGCCTTTTATTAACGGTATTACAGGTGCACCGGTGCATAAAGTGCGGTAAGTATACGGTCATTAAACGGTCCTTGGGATAAACATAAATACGGTCGTTATTACAGTATAATTAAATAAGTATAATAATAGACTTAATATAAATAATTCGGCTTACTTATCCTTCCCCTATATCTTATATTTATTTACGTATATTATATTAAGTTTTAAGCCCGGTTAATAAGATAATTAATCGTAATATATTATTTAAATAATAATTTTATTTAAGTAATATTTATAACGTTTATATAATTACTTAAGACCGTAAAATAACCATAACTTTAACCTTTAATACCTTAATAAGTAATTATAATTATAAGGATATTAAAAAGGGTAATTTAACGTAATAATATTTATTTTATTAAGCGTAATATATACCTTATACTTCCGGTAATAATAATGCTTAAAATAAAAGGATAACGCTATTATCGTTTAAGGTATTTACCGTAAAAATCACTAAATTACCTTTAAATATTTTTAGGGAATCCTTTATAAAGTTAACTTTATATAAACTTCTTAAGCTTAATAATAATAACTTCCGTAAGTAAAATTAAATTATAAAACGGTTTTTAAGAAATTATTTATTATAGGGTATTATTAATAACTTAACCTTATACCCTTAAGTTTTATCTTAAATTAAGATTTAAACTATATATATTAACTTTATTGCCGGTATACTTATAAATAACGTAATAATAATATAAAGATCATATATTTCAATAAGTAAAGACGTTATACCGTTTTAAATCTACTTAACTTAAAATAAGATCTACCTCGTAAAAAGCAAGGGAAAACTAATCCCCTTATTAACGAAAATCCTTATTATAAAAGCTTAAAAGGATAACGGAATAAATAAAGTCGCCATATTTATAAAGAAAATAAATAAATAAGTAAATTAAATTAATAAAGCCGTTATATTAAATAATATTTATTTAAACCTTACGATTATAAATTTATTTTAAGAAGTATATAAGTTTAATCTTATTATATATTAACTTAAAAATAATAAGAACGTCTTTAATAATAAGAAAGTTATTTAAAGACTTAAGGTAATTAAGATTAATACGGCTAAAAGATAAATTATTAATATTATGATAATAAGGGTAAGTAAAAAAGATATTATTAAATCCCGCCGCTTAATAAAATATTATAATTATTAAAAAATAAGTTATATAATTAAGGATTATAATAAAGAAAGCGTAAAAGTAAGCGATAAAAACGGTAAAAAAATTAATAAAAATAAAATTAAAAAAGCCAAAAAATTTAAGAAATAAACAGCTTAATTTAAATTTAAATAAATTAAAAAAACTATAATTAAAGATAATAAAGAATTTAAAGAATTGAATTTTATCGCTATTAGTAAAAGGGAAAATAATATTAAAGAATCAATATTTATATTTATCGATAATAACGATAATTTTATTATCCTTTTAATAAAAAACGGAACGGTTTTAATAAGCCTTTAGAAAATTATTAAAGTAATAAGGATTTATATAATTTAATTTTATATAAGCTTAATAATAATACCGTTACGGTAAATTTAAGTAATCCCGGTTTTTATAACGGTAACGACGAAGTAAAAGATATTACTATAATAAATAATATAAGTAATAAAAAGAACTATTTACTTAAAAGTAATTTATATAATTAAATTATAAAATAAATACGGAAAAAATACGATTTTTTTAAAATAATAAAAGCCCAAACCTTATAAAATCCGTAAATATTAATAACGATAATTATATTTTAATAATAATAAAAGGTAACTCCCTTAATAAGATAAGTTAAAATATACCGTCCGAGGATAAAGAGACCCTTTAAACGATAGACTCCGGCGTTATAAAATATATATATATTTAGAAAGGTATATTTCAGAATTTTAAAGAAAAGATTATAAGGGTAACGGTAAAAGGCAAAGGCTCCATAAATTTATTTAAATATAATAACGTAATAATTAAAATAAACGGTTAAAACCATATTATTTAAAATATATTATAAGTTCCTTACTTAAGATTTAACCTTTTATTTATTTTAGTTTTAAAAGATAAAGGTATAGGTATTACCTTTAACGGACGTAAAGTAAAAATTGTATAAAGAAATTAACTTATTACGGTAAAATACCGGTATAAAAAACTTTATTTATTTATATATATCCGGAAAAACGTTATATTAATAATTAATAAAGAAAACTTAGATCCTATACCCTATAAATTATAAAGTAAAAAAAGTAAAAAAAACGGTAAAATTAAACGTAACGATAATAAAACCACCTAAGAACGTAAAAAAGACAACGATAAGCTTTTTATGACTCTTTATAACCGTTTAAATTATTTAAGTATAATTAAATTATATATTATATATAAAATAATATTAAAAATATTAAAGATATCGGCCTTAAAAAACTTTTTTTATAATATATATAAGAATAATAAACTTATAAGAAATATAAGTAAATACCGTTATATAAAAGAAATAAAGCTTAAGTTTTATTTCTTTTATAATATTTAAAACCTTTATAATATTAAGGTATTAATCCCCGGAATAATACTTTTTAAGTATTATTTATTTATTATTAATAAGGCTATAAGGTAATTAAGTTTTATTTTATTAATAATAAAAGTTAAAGTAATTAATCGAGTTTTATTTATTATTAACGTACTTAATTATAAGGAAAATAATATTATTATTAAGTACGTCCGTACCGATAATATAAAGGAATTTTAGGTTCTTAAAACGGCCGTTAAAGAACATAATATTATTATAAAATATATTATATATTTTATATTTAAATAAAACGGTATAGTTAAACGGTTTAATTAAATAATTACGATAATAATCCGGTATATATTATATTATATTAAATTATTAAATAACTTTTAAGCCTTTACGGTTATATATATTAATTAATTAAAATAAAAACTTTTATTTATAAAAAAAACAAGCTTTTTTAAAAAATAAATAAAAATAAAATTTTTTATTAAAAATAAAAGGACGTTTAAGATACTATATAAAATAAATATACTTAAAGAAATAAAACGATTAAAATTAAATAAAATCGTTACCGATAATATTTACTTAGAAATTATATTAAGCTTATAATTATACGTTTATATATTTTATAAAGGAATATAGAAGTTATTATAAATTTAAAGGTTTTTAATAAGAAAACGGTAACGAACTTATTATTATAACTTATTATTAAAGATATATTACCGGCCTTAAAGCTAATAACTTTTACCGATAATAACGTAATTTATTATAAAAACGAATATATATCGGACGGATTTAAAGGATTTAATAAAAATAAACTTATATTAATTTATATTTATTTAATTCTTTAAAATAAAGAAGAAAATTATAATATAAATCCTATAAATCTTAACCTCCCTTAAATTAATAATAAAGTCTTTAATTAAATAAAATAAAATAAAAAGGAAATATTATTAAAAATTTATAAAGTAATAAACGGAACGTTTACTTAAAAAGAAAATTTAAGAAAGCTTATTAAAGATTTTAAAAACGTTAAAAATCCTATAAATCTCGAAAATTATAATAATAATAAAGCTTTTAACTTATTTTTATTAAAAAGAGTTAACGTCTTTATCTTATTTAAGGATATTTATAATTTTATCCCAACTTATTAATAAATAAATAAGATTTTATTAATACTAAGATATATTCCGGAAGATAAAATAAATATAAATAATAATATTAATAATAAGCTTAAGATTAATTATTTTTATTAAGGCCGTTATTATTATAATTTTTACGTATTTAATATTAATTTTAATAATACCGTTTTTATTATTATAATTTATATTAATTTATTTACTTATTAATAAGTTATAAATTCCCCAGACCGATTTAAATAAATTAAAATTATTAATAAAGAAATTACGAGCTTATTATTAAATAATACTTAAAAATTTATAAATGAATTAAAGGATTATAAACTTATTAACTTTAAGTAAGTATTTAAAAAAAAAATTTACTTTAAACTTTATTAATAAATATAAAGTAAGGCTTATTATAAGGGGTTTTACAAAAAAGCAAAATATTAATTATAAAGAAACCTTCTTATTTATTTTAAAATATAAATCGCTTTATTTACTTTTAATATTTACGGCTATCTATAGACTTTAATTATAATTTTTGGACGTTATTATTATATATTTAAATAATAATTTGGATAAAGAGATCTATATAAGTATTTTTAAAAATATTCCGATAACTTAATAAAATATTAATAAATATTTTTACTTACTTAAAAGTTTTTATAAGCTTAAATAATTAAAAAGGATTTAATTAAGAAATTTTAATTATAATTTTATAAATTCGGTTTTATTTTTATTTAAGTTAATTTATATATTTTTATTAAGAAGTTTAATTAAAAGATATATTTAATAGCCCTTTATATTAATAATATTATTATTATTATTAAAAGCTTAAAGATTTATAAATAAATAAAGGATTATTTAACTTTAATATTTAAGTTTATTAAAGGAAATCTATTAAAAATAATCCTCGGAATATAAGTTTTTAAAACGACGATATTATAGTTATAAATTAAATAAGTTACGTTATAAACGTCCTTAAAAAATATTATATAATAAGTTATAATAATATTAATATTTTAATAAACGGATATAAAAGTATATAAGTAATCCAATTTAATAAATAATAAATAAATTAATATATTTATTATTAATTTCTTAATAAGCTTATATTCTTTTAAATTATTATCCGTTTAAATTTAACTTTTTCGATTTTAAAATTAAATTAATTTTATAATAATTCCGTCGTTTAATATTAAAATTATTTAATATAAATATTTAAATACTTAAAGAATATATTAGATTTAAATTTATATTTTTAATATAATAACGGATTACTTAAATACTTTATAAATATCGTATTTATTAACGATAAAAATAATAAGAAATTATTATATAGTTTTATAATATTAAATATTAATATAATATACGTATAATATATTTAAAAATAACGTATTATCGTTATTTTTATTGTAAAAGCTAAGTATATAGCTTTTTCCGAAGGGTATAAAATAAATATTTAATTTATAAAATAGATTAATAAGACCGGATTCTTTAAAGGTTACGGGCTTATTATTCTATTTAATAATAATAATAATAATATCTTCCTTATTAAGAACCCGGAGAATTATTTATAAATTAAATATATCGACGTTTAATATTATTTTATTCGGGAAAAGGTATAAAAGGCTTTATCTTAATAAAGTATATTAATATAAAGGATTAACTCGTAAATATTATAATAAAGCCTTTATTAAAATAACTTTTTAAGATAAATCGATTAAAGCTTAAATTATATTTAATAAATTAATAGTAATATTATCGTTATAGATTTATCGTAGCTTTAAAAAGGGAGTAATATATAAGGGTATTCCGCGGTTATCTTAGCAGCCTTTATATTGGAAACCCTATCGTATAAAAGCCTATTAAACGGCCTTTTATTAATAATATTATAGGTATACCGGTATATAAAGTGCGGTGAGTATACGGTTATTAAACGGTCCTTGGGATGGATATAAATACGGTCGTTATCACAGTATAATTAAACAAGCATAGTGGTAGACTCAATACAAGTGATTCGGCTTACTCACCCTTCCCCTGCACCCTGCACCCATTTGCGCATATTGCATTACAGATGCTATTGCTTTACAATCACATGGGCTCACCAGAGGGGTCAAAATTAAAATCAAGAGCAGTATCTTGCTTATTATATATGAATATTAACTTTTTAATCTATACGCTATTTTTGATCCTGTCACGCGAGAAATTCAAAGTCTTCCACCTCGATATAAAGTCATCTATGTTCGCTGTTCAAGTCAGCGTTCTTCGATTACAGATAACGCGAGCAGGACTGACTGTAACCTCCGCACATTTCACGTTGACCGCTGAAAGCAGATCGTCTATGCAGCACCCTCCAGTTGTCGAAAACTAGCTTTTATCAGCAACGCCACAATCAAAACGCCGCATCCCTCTCAGGGAGGATAGGGGAGTCCCATACTCAACGGTCTCCCCGGCCTCAACTGCTCCCAATACTCCAACTCCGGTCTCCTCAAGATACCCACCCACTTGCGCGCCGCATCATACCATCTCTTCACCTCATCCGGATCCCCCACCTCCATACTCGCCCTATCATCATTATTCCACCTCACCTGCCTCACCTTCTTCCCGTCCCCATCCGCCGTCACGAGCACGGGATACGCCTCCTCAGTCAAGAACTTGACATGCTCGTTCCCGCTCGCATGACCGCGAATCTTGACTCGACAGAGCGTCGCATACGCGTCCGGGTCCTCTCGTTGCAGGATGGCGGCCGCGTTGAAGCCGTCGACGAGGAGCGATGCGCCACCTGTGCCTTGCGTGTGCGAGAGGAGGTGGAAGGTTTGGAGGCCGGCGGGGTCGGTGAAGTAGGTTGTGTCTGTGTGCGCGCCCAGAGCGAGGGAGGTGTAGGCGCTGTCTTTTGAGGCTAGGTCGGCGGTGAAGTGCCAGAAGCCGCCTGGGGATCCTGATGCGTTAATCGTCGTTCTGCAAGAGAGGTGCAGGTTGGGGATGGGGATGGGAATAGGAGGCAAGATACCGTAGTGGGTGGGGCGGATGAAAGCTATGCGTTCGATGAGAGCTTGGGTGGCTTCGCCACTGACGGGGCATCCGTCGACGAAGGAGAAGCCCCATTTCCACTAGACGGCTCTCTGTGAGTATTTTTGGCTTTGGAGATTGCCTACGCCGTGCCTTACGATCAGAGACGTCCACTGCTTAACTCCTTCATCAGATCCCATAATCGCCTCGTAGTCCATAGTGGGAGGCTCTGTATGTATTTGGGCATCCCATAGAGACAAACTATGAATATGAGTACGAAGTAAGCAATAACCAACTTCGTGAGACTGACTCCGTTTCAAATTCCTGACTTCCATTCCTAGCTTGGAGCCAGTCCCAGCTGTAGAAGCTCCGGTGGCCATCGTTTGCCCCTAAGTGCTGTCAATCAAGTCCTGCAGGATGTTTGCAATGCCACATACAGGTTATAGAGATGCCGGCTTCCGTCTGATTAACCTGGCTTGCAGATATTGTCTCTGGGATCTTACTAGAGCATAAGTGACAAAGCGTGTGATGGCCAAACGCCGAGAAATGGGTCTGCCTACTGAGAACGTATCCACCAAACGCTGCTGAGTATCCGGATGGCGACACTCTGTGCACGCGCAGTGATCCCTTTGCACCGTGTCATCCACGGTGTTGCGTTGATTCTGCACTGGGCCGCTCCTACCTTAGAAAGAAGAGACTTCTGTTCAGATGGGACGACTATCAACGACTTGCGAAGCGGATGCTGAGCAGGGGGCAGCAGTCTCACAATTTGGACTTCACCCCGTCCGGGAACAAAAGAAAGATGGAGCTACTGTCTTGGTGGTTGAGGAGAGGACGATGTAGGCTTGCCATCGCATGTGTGTGGATGACTGAATGGATGTAATCCTTGCTTAGGCTGCGAGGTCTGAGGTGCGTAGACTGTCTTATGTTAGAATCCAGAGGCATTGGTATATGTTCTGCAGTGATAACCTGCTTTCCCGTCATACCTTCTGTGTGCGATACGAGTGGGGGTGGAATCTTCGGAGTAGGGTCGTAGGCACCTTTGCAAGGCTAGGCAGAGCCTTCCGAGCTGCTGGATTCATGAGCATGTTGGTGTACGAGTGGAGAAGAGAAGGGTCTGCCTTTGATGTGGGGAATTAGAAGAAATGCGGGGGCGGGGCTGCGTACTAGCTAGCAAAATAGCGAAAAGGGACCCAGAGCGCTACTCGAGATTGAAGATTGGATAACCGAATAGTTTGGATAATGCTACTCGAGGACTTTTACATGCTGGGCTGGCCGGAACCGGCTATAGCAGAAGCAGGACAATGGTCACCGCTAACACTGCTTACGTCTGACGTCAATTGCAAGCTGTTGTTGAGACTTTACATTCTACAAGACCTAATCCGTAACGCTCTCCGCATGAGCACGCTTTTGCAGCGTTGCTTGATTCAACGCTGCCCCATTCCTCGAGCCCTCACCAGTCCCTCAACGTGGTCATTCAGCCAATAACGACTCAAAACTTCATCCCCCAATCCCTCAGCCCCCTCAACAAACCCCAAACAAACCCCCCTCTCCTTCCCACACCCACATGCGCCATCCTCCACTCCGTACTCGGATAGAAGAGACTCAACTCATCCCCCTTCCTCAGCGTCCTCCCGCTCACAAACCTGACCTCAAACCTTTTCATATCAAACTCCAGGCTAGGGTCGCAGCTATGGTTGATGAAAACAAGGTCGGAGTTGAGCTCGATGTGCGCGTTGGGACCGACTTGGACGGAGGAGTAGGTTTGGTGAGGGGTGTGTGTGGCCGTTGTGATGTGGGCGAAGAGGGCGCCGGCGGGGAGGCTGATTTTGGAGACGGTGGAGGAGCTGAAGGGACCGGTGCCAGCGTTTACTTGGAGGAGGGAGAGGGTGTCGGGGGCGACCCATGGGGGGACGGTGAAGGTGGAGGGTTCTTGCTGGGTGAGGGCCATGGCGGCGGTCATAGTGGTGGGTGAGTTTGGAGCGGAATTTGTGAAGATTCAGGTACGTGGGTCGGTGTGGGTCTTAGTGGTGCCAGTGTAAGCGGCCTCCTGTGTCAGGGGAGCGTCCGAAGAAGTAGGTGGTGGTCTTCCCTACACCCATTTGCTTCGTCAATGCCGGTCACGGACTTCCTCCTTCACCAGATGTGCATGGTTCTAGTCCTCGACATATTGCAACATATGCAGGGGATTATCACATCACAGCATTGTATTTTGTGGGGTGACATGCATGTCATGTGGAGCGATCCGGACATGCCAATCGCCCGCGATCTGCTCTGAGCTTGCCGTGAGTGCAGCCGTGTGGACGCATATACGAAGGAAACAGCAGCCATCGTATTGAAAACAGACTAGCCATCATTTACCGGATCATGGCATCGAATGGGAAATATGTGGCTCCTGTCCTGACGTCATGTCCCATCCTTCTTCATTCGTATTCATGGGCAAGCGGTCCTATCAGCGCAGCTGTCATACCACCATTCTAAGAAAAACGCCGGCGTTTTTGCGTCACCAGGGCCACCCGGAGCAATCGAGCTGGATATTAGACCCACCCACCCACCCACACAGTCTGCCGCCGGTTCCCTCGTCCCCGGCTTCCCCGCCCACTGCCGAGGGTGCAACCCACCTACTTCGACAGCCTGAGCAATGGTTGGCTGACTCTGCTGTCCACCTCGGATATCGATGTTACAATGCGAATATCACCATGGGAGTGGATGCATCAATGGACAGGTCGTGCATGAACAGGTGGATCAACACCCTTGGCGTATGCATGCAGCAATGTCGAGGTGGAGAATTTCTGGGATGGGCACTCTGTGGTCGCGCTATCCATCCACACCTGGACGGGTGCAGAAGACGGATGCGGGAGACAGAGTGTTGGCGAGATTGTCATAGTTCGTGCCGGTACCGTTGCCGTTATTGGTGGAGGTTGAAAGAGTGGTGTCATTTTGTATCGTAGCGAGCTTGATCTTGCTCGCCCAAAGTTGCTACATCAGTGCCGTTCCTTGCTAAAAGAGGTAGGGATTGTCTAGATCTAGCCACAATCGCTGAACGTCCTCTATGTCTCACCGATAGACTTCGCGCACTGAATCTGGAAGCAGCAAATGCCTTCACAGAGTGAGACTCCGATCTTGGTAACCCCTTCTTTCCCTGGGTTCCGCTCCCTTGCCGCTGGCGCTGCGGGGGGCATTGGTTCCGTTTTGGTGGGCCACCCTTTCGACTTGGTCAAGGTTCGATTGCAGACAGCGGATCGTGCAGCGAGCTGTAAGAGTGCTTTGGATATCTTGAAAGGCGCCTCGGCTCGTGAGAGCAGGTTTAGGGTAGTCTCAAACTCGATGGCGCCCAGCTCAACTAAGGTAGCAGGGTATCTACGCCGGCGTCTCCGCCCCGCTGATGGGTGTCACACCAATCTGTAACATACCCTTCGACTTTGACATTAACTCTCGTCAATGATCCCTACTGACAGTATTCCATTAGATGCCGTGTCTTTCTGGGGCTACGATGTGGGCAAGGTTGTAGGACAGAAGCTGTCCCCCAGCACATGCCCTTCGGAGTTCTCCACGGCTCAATTTTTCGCTGCTGGGCTCTTCTCTGCTGTGCCTATGACGCTCGTCAGTGCCCCCTTCGAGCGTCTGAAAATCCTTCTGCAGACTCAAGTACGACATTCTCCCGGTAGTAAGCATCACGAGAAATCACTGAGCGGTGTGAGCATCCTGCAGCGTTTGTACCGAACAGGCGGTATCCGGTCCGTGTATCGGGGAAGCCTTGTGACATTCGTGAGAGATGCACCTGACAGCGCTGCGTACTTTGCAACCTATGAGTATTGCAAGCGGCGGTTCAGCCCCCAACAAGACGGCGTCGACAGCTCCTTGAGTTTATTGGCAGTGGGCGGTGCGGGTGCGAGCGCGGGTTTTATCATGTTGATACCGCTGTTCCCGATCGACGCTGTCAAGAGCCGACTGCAGGCTGTCGAGGGCGGACAAACGATCAGAGAGGTCGTCAGGTATCTGTATGGCCGTAGAGGAGTGAGGGCATTCTTTCCGGGCCTTGTGCCAGCATTGCTCCGGTCGTTGCCGGCGAACGCAGCAGCCACGTTGGCCTGGGAGTCGATGCGGCTGGCCCTGGGTTCTTTCTAGCCTCCAGACGTGATGACACGTGTAATGAGCCAGGAGTCGGGCCTAATGATACTGATGGGATGTGAAATGTGGTGCAGTGGAGCTGGATTCGCGGGGAGATTGAGTCTCCATGGGGCTGGCGGACCGTCTCACGTAAGCTTACTTTCGTCAACATCCGAGCGTCACCATTCCGTCATCGGATATTGTCTCCAATCAAAGAACGAGGCTGATGGTCGCAGGATCCAGGAATTGTGAATGTCTTGATCACACCAGTGAGTTATGACGGGGAAAGATTCGATTTTGGCGCCGCGAGGTTGCAGAATTGCGGCACTTGACACACGCACCGCCATCGATGCTCACTCCTTCTCCGGTATATGGCGGCGGGATGTAACCACAGAAACATCTTTCAACTATTCGCCATCAGCTACGACCTCACGAGGCCGAAGAATCTCCAGCTCGGAAAGTATTACAAGCGGGATCTTATAAGTGGGTCGGAAAAATGAGTAAGCTTTTTTTGCCACCAGCCACACCAGCCATGAGACCGTCATAAAGCTTGTTCTTCTCATCGTACACCGTCATCAGCAAAGCAGCTGCCTTGGGATCAAGAAGCCATGGCTCTACGTGGGACACGGATCGCGATGGCGAGGGCCCAGACGACCATGGACATGGAGCTTGCATCTCCCCGTCCCAGCGTCGAATTCCGCATACCTGTCAACGATACGAGCCCGACACACGCCGACGAAGGAGTATACGTACCTCCGAACGGAGGCTACGGCTGGGTATGTGTCGTATGCGTCTTTTTGATCAATGCCCACACGTGGGGTCTCAACTTCGTGAGTGGCACCCGTCCCCAGCAAAGTGAGAGATCGACCTGCAGCTGACTTGGACTCAACAAGGCATACGGCGTCTTCCTCGATTTCTTCCTCTCACGGGACCTTTACCCAGGGGCTACCGCCCTAGATTATGCATTGATCGGCGGCCTATCCACGTCGATGTCTCTCGCCATCACGCCCGCCATTAACACCAGTTCCCGCATATGGGGCACCCGTCCAACGCTCTCGATCGGACTGGTCTGCATAACAATCTCATTCATCGGCGCCTCCTTCGCAACCCAGATCTGGCACCTGTATCTCAGCCAAGGGATCTGCTTCGGCTGGGGCTTGGGCTTCCTCTATGTTGGATCCTCAAATATCATACCACAGTGGTTTTCGAAGCGAAGGAGCCTCGCCAACGGCATCTCCGCTGCCGGCGCCCCTTTCGGCGGACTCGTATATAGCCTGGCGATCAGCGCGATGCTGGAGGGTTCGGGCCCCCCATTGACCTTCCGCATCCTGGCCATTTGCGCTTTCGTCGCGAACTTTGTCGCCATCGCCCTCATCCACGACCGTAACCAGCTGCAGAGACCGAACCAGGCGGCATTTAACTACAAGCTTCTTAAGCGTCAAGAGATCTGGTTGATTGTTGGGTGGGGATGTTTGAGCGAGCTTGGATATACAATCTTATTATACTCCTTACCGAACTACGCACATCGCATTGGGCTTAACGCTCATCAGGGCTCTATCGTGGGTGCGCTGATCAATCTTGGGATTCTAATCGGCAGGCCTTTCACCGGATACCTAAGTGATACCTTGGGGAGGATTAACATGGCGACAGTGACGACAGGACTTTGTGGTGTAGCCTGCCTTGTCATCTGGATCTTCGCGAAGGGGTTCGGTGTACTGTGCTTCTTCGCCATCCTAGCAGGCACGCTCTGCGGGACTTTCTGGGCGACAGTCGCTCCAGTTGGGGCAGATGTCGCAGGACTCTCAGAAGTACCAAGCACACTTGCCGTGGTCCTTTTCTGCATGGTCCCACCCACCACCTGTAAGTGTAATCGACCCCTATCTCCGCTGTAGACCTGGCTAACACCTTGTCTCAAAGTTGCGGAGCCCATCGGTCTAGCAATGCGACGCTCGACCGGCGACATCTACCTCGATGTGCAGATCTTTACGGGCTTCATGTTCATTGGGGCATCCATCTGCAACCTGTTCCTGCGAGGATGGAAGATCAACCAGACTGAGAAAGAGGCCGTCGCCAAGTGTGAGCGGGGACATGAGCTTGAAGAGGGTGGTGGGGAGCGGTGCACCGATCGCGCGGTCAAGCAGTCGGGCAGCCGACTGGGTCACGCTAAGATGGTGTCCAGGAGGCTTTTTCAGCTGGAACGGGTATGATATAAAACGCACGAAGGGTAATATAGGCTGGTGAAACGCTTTAATGGCAACTCTCCAGGGGCTTCAAAAAAAAGCATTCAGTTTCCGCCTGAATTTGCTCCTCGGGCAAATATTTGTGGTCTTCATCCACTCCAAAAGCCACTCCAAAGGCCACTCACCACACTTCTTCTAATTGAAGAAATTTCTGTATGATAAGCAGCGTAGCGGCATTCCCGCACCTCAAGCGTAAAGGCGGGATTCAGACGACAAACCGAACCGCGAACCTTGATTGAAACGGCGAAGTCAGTCAACGCAAACAAGGCAAGCTGAAGCAGCAGCTCAGAATTGGCAGTGTTTGCGACAAGCTGAGATATTACCGTAGGAAGCACACAAGCTTGAAGACGACCGTGCGCAATCAATTCGCCGTAGATCATGCCACATGCCCGCATCACGCCATGGCGTGGAACGTGGACACAGTAGGATCTGCATGTAGGTGTGATGCAGCAACGCCCAATGAGGAAGGTGCTCATACCCCTATGATTGCGATGCACTGCATTGCATTGCCTCATCATCTCCCTGTGTGATCGGATGCAACCATCTACACCCTTCAAGATACATTGTCAATCAAGATACGATAGGCCAGTTGCAGAGGTTGCACACCACTCGATGTGCTGTCGATGAGCGTACGTTAGGATGCCATTGGAAGTTGCCCTCCACACCGCTTGCTTCTCGAGCGATACTAGGCAGGTATCATCGAATAGCGTTGTTACCGATATGTGAGGCCAATCGGCCAGCGGTAGAAGATGTCTGACGTTGCCCATGACCTCCTGTCGTAGGTTCTGACTTCCTCATCATTAATCACAAGTCCTCATCTTCACGACGGACGCGATTTCAAGATATTCGAGAATCATCATGGCTACCGCTGCATTGGACGCATCTTTGTATATCCACGGCTCTGCGCAGGATCGCTCGCATTTCGCTTCGGACTTGGTGCATCGTCTGGGTCAGGACGGATTTGTTAAGCTTTGGAATCATGGCATCTCTCGCGAGCAAGTGCTTGAGTTCTTTAGCTGGGTAAGATCAACCTTTGGCTTCGAGAGATTCTGGAATCCGGTCAGACTTGGTAGTGATTGGCATACTTACTAACTGATTTCGATGTCAAAGCAACAGCGATTCTTCGAGCTACCAGTAGCGGACAAAATGTCTTGTATCCACAAAGGTGGGTCAGGCCCAGTAAGAGGCTTCAACAGCAGCGACCAAGAGAAATCCTCCAAGCTCTACCCCGGCAACGAAGGGATCCCAGACGCCAAAGACGCACTCGTACGAGCTATGGCCCCCGGAAAAATCATCGACATCCATATTAAACTCGCATGCAGGAATCCCTAAACGTCGGTCCCCTCACCGGCACCCGCTACCCAAATCAATGGATCGCCGAAGAAACCCTCCCCACCTTCCGCCAACACATCGAAGCCTGCTATACCCTCTTCCAACATACCTCCACCACCATCTTCTCCGCCCTCGAACTCGGTCTCAACCTCCCCCCCAACAGCCTCCTCTCGCGCGCCCTCCCCAACGTCGGCGAGCTGCGCCTAAACCACTACCCAGCCATCTCGAAACACGAGCTCCTCAAAAAGAACACCCGTCGAATATGGCCGCACACGGATTTCGGTAGCATTAGTCTTTTATTTCAAGATAGTGCGGGCGGGCTCGAATTCGAAGACCGTCGTAACCCTGGCGCGTATGTCCCTGTTACCAGCGACGAGCCGGACGATCTCATCGTCGCGGTGGCGGATATATTGCAGCGGTGGACGAACGATGAGTTGAAGGCGGGACTGCACCGGGTTTCCGTGCCGAGACAGTTCCACAGTGCCGATGATGATGCGGTGGGGGAGGATGACGATGACGATGACTGCGTGCTTCCGGATCGGTATTCGCTTGTGTTTTTCTGTCGGCCCAGTGAGGAGACGTCGGCGTGTGTGATTCCGGGCTTTGTGAGTGAGGGGAGGACGGCGCGGTATGAGGAGATTAGCTCGTTGGAGCATTTAGAGAGGAGGAATCGGTTGGTTTATTGAGGTGTAAGATGGTGGAGATTTATACGCTACTTGTCTGCATAGTGCTCTCGCCTCAGCATTTGACCCTTCACTTAAGTCGAAAATCTATAGACCGAGTGATGTACCTGGGTTGAACTTGTAGCCCGTAGACCTCGTCGCAAGGAAGTTTTGAGCAGCCGCCTTTTAGCTGGAACACCCTCGTTGAGATCTCCCGCGCCCACTGACACATGACGATACGTATTTGACGAGCCCGGGATATTGCGGCATGTAGGATCATCCGCATGCATCTTACTCTACCCAGCATGACAGCATCGCATCGCGAAGTGAGTGCGTTACCCCGCATCCTAGCCCACGCTACACCCTTCGTTATTTGAAGCACAGGGAGTCCTTTCCGAAGTCAGCGGACGTCGCATTCTTCTGATGAGGAGGGTATACCCGCTGGGCCCTCACATCAACCAATCAAGCCAATTCAACTCGAAAATCCCAGTTCACAGTAATCCTCCTCATCTGAGGTCCACGAGCAAAATGTGTGCCTCAAAATTCAACCACCTCCACATCAGCTTCCACCTACCACAAGACCACCTAACCGAACGCTCCCAAGCCGACGAATACTTCCGAAACTCCCTGGATCTCAGCATCCACGACCCCAGCGACGACATCTCATCGATCTTCAGAACAATTGATGCGCGGCCCCGCGAATGCGCCAACAAACTCTACCTTAATCCCAGAGCCACGAGCAATCTAACAGCTCTGGTAGCCCTGTGCAGGACGATACGGAAGAGCGAGGGGCGATTGTAAGACAATGATGCGCTGATAGCGCACTCGTATGTAGGGTGGGGTGAACATTTCTCAGTGTCGGTAGGACGGGTGTCTGGACTAAAGATAGATCGTGAGATGATATGGGGAGAGGACATTGCGAGAACGATGCTACTGGGGTTCCCTCAGGGCGCGTTTCTGCTTTGTCCCGAATGGATGAGAAAATTGAGTTCGATCGACGATAAACTTGGTTTCATTAAGGAGAATAGCTCGCGGATCGAGGCGGCTTCGAAGGAATATGGGCATGAAGGAGGTAAGCTCCAAGGATGCGGCGTACTGCTGGGGTTCCAATCCCTAGTCACGATCCATGATATCGTAACGCTCGAAGTCGATGGTCGCCTCTTCCAAACAATCTTAATTGCCCCCTTTGAGATCCACGCCTGCGAAGGCATCAACCTCTGGATGTGCGATTGGGACCCCGCTACGCCGGACGAAGCCATATTTCGAATGCCTTCATCGGCAGTAGCCCCGTATGTCTCGCTACAGGTTTCCTCGTCGACGCCTTGGAACGGGATCTCGTACGTACGATATAGCGTACTGTGGGGCACTCTCAAAGTGCGTATGAGGCTGGCGTAAGCTTAGAGGATTGGCTCGCAGAGAACGATCCGGCGATATTGCGGCGACGACGGATCTATCAGAGTTTTGAGTCCTTCACGCAGCGTGCGGTGGAGATACGTAAGTATATTCGCAACAATGCTATCGTGCCTGATGTTCCGGTTAAGGCGTTCAGCGACACTTTTGAGAGCACAGGAGATCGCTTCGGACAACTAGTCAACGATGGCGCCTTCATTGCCGAGCTTCCCAACGCAGGTTATCCTCCAGCCTTCACAGTCAACAGAGATCCAGTCACAGCGGACAACTTCCTCTTCCTGCGTAAATGGGATACGCCTTCAGGATCTGGAGTGGACACGTTGTCGCCTGCCGAGCTCACAATGATTTCACACCAACTCAAATCCTGCTGCAACCAGAGGTCTATGCAAAAAACCCTGCCTAAGGTCCAGCAATCATTAGAACCGCTCTACACCTCACACGTGAACCCCGACCTCAAAGAAGACTACTCACAGCAATACGCGACCATCGAAAGCGCCACCTACCTGAACTTGGTAGCAAAGGACATTCTCTTCAATGCCCTGTTCCCCGACGCCTTCGAGACGATTGCAAGCAACCTCAGCACCCACTTCCCAAGATATGGCAACCTCGACATGCGCACCGTCATTGCGCAGGTAGCTACATATAGCATTTTCCTCCCGCTCATGGGTCCCGATCGGTTGCTAGCGCAGTGCGGTGGTGAGAGTATTAGGCGTCGTTCGCGGACGGGGATCCAGATTGCTGGCGAGAGACCCGCCGTCACTGAGCGTACGATTGAAGGAAGGGGGGAAAGTTGGTAATCATCCGAGTCGGAGGCGTCTTGAAGTGTTTGAGAGGGGGATGGAGATGGTTGATAGGGTTGATGATCCTGCGGCGCAGTTAGGGTGTCAGAGGCGGTTAAAGGCGGAGGAGGATGATTTGGAGGGGATTGGGAGGGAGGAGGGTGGATTGAGGCGGGCTATGGAGGAGATGGATGATGGGGATGGAGTAGCTGCTCGTCGTAAACAGTCGAAGAGCGATGCGAGGGAGGGTTTCTATCGTGAGGTGTGCGGTCAGGGTTCTACGTGTTGAAATGGTCCACGCCACGAGACGGCCCCCCTGGGTATCCTGGGTATTATAGATCACATCATAGCTCATGTCATCGTTAAGTGCTTATGCCTCAGAGGACACCACTTCCTCCTCGCCGCCAGTCTCCTCAGTCAGCACGCCCTCCCCCTCCTTACCGCCTTCCTCTCGTACCAGTGCGCCATCTTCGTCAGACCCCTCGTCGACGCTGGCGCTCCCTTTTGGTACCAGCTCATGCATGTCCGAGACACGAAACTTGGTGATCGGTGCCATAGCGCTCATAGCCCTCTTGATATCATTTTCGCACTCGGGGCCATGGACCGTCAGAGCCCAGCAATGGATCTCATTCAGCCAGTCGAAGAGATCCGTCACCCCGTCCTCGGAAACGCAGGTCCCCGTGAACATCCGCTGCATCTCGCAGCCCTTCCAGCGCCACTTGTCATCGACTTTGGGGCGGAGTGCCCAGATCTTGTAGTCGGAGCCTGTGAAGGTGATGCCATAGTGGACGAGCTGGTTGGCCAGGTCTTCGGTCCAGGGTTGCTGTGCTGTCTCCAGACTTCGGTCGCGCAGTAGATATCGGTTGTAGAGGGAGGTGGAGCCGGTGGCGGCGACTTGGTTCTCGGCTGCGGTCTCGCGCTCGTCGTCTTTCTTGAACTCGATGGTGAGATAGGTGCAGGTCCTTTTATCGTTGACGACAAGGGCATGTTCTTTAACTTGGTACTTGTACTCTGCTGAGAAACCCTGAAGCGAGATCCAGTATGCGCAGTCGGGACGGAGGTCGAAGGTATATTCGGTCAAAAGGTTATTGTTGGCGTTCTTCCTGACGACGACAGGTGGAGGCAGCCAGACAGGATTGTCCACGGAGGGTTTTGCCACCAAAGCCAGTGTCCGCTCCAACCTCCATGCCCTGTCCTTTGTCCTGCGCATGACGTTGCGGATACGGAGCTCGTTTTTGAGGAAGCTGTCCAAGGCATAGGCAGCGTACTCGGTCTCGAGGGCGTGCTCTGTGTTCATGCATTCGTACTCATTGATGACCTCTTGCAGATATTCATCGCTGACTTCCAGCCATAGTCTTGACGCTGTCGCCTTCTCGGTGTAATATTTGGCTCGACCTCCATGGGCCTTGTCCCCCCCAAAATTCGCTTCTGCCTTCATGGACTTTGTCTGAGCATTGATGGTGATACCTCTCGGGTCCAGCACATTCTTGCGAAATCCAAGATCATATGGTGCGAGAGCTTTGACTGATTTCGCCTTCAGACCTGAAGCGCTTGCAGGTCTCTGCATGCTTGTAGTCTTCTGGTCCGTGTCCCTTTTCCCACTCTCACTCCTCGTCGTGATCCTCGGCAAGCTGCTACCGACACTGCTGTTAGACATCCTGACTGTTTCCCACAACGACGCAGTACTCGCTACGTCCGACTCAGGTATCGAGGAATCCGAAGACCCGTTGCCAGTCTCCTCCTCTTGACCGCCGGTGTCGTTACTGGAGTCTTGGATCGACTGTGGGGAGGGAGATATTGAGGGGATCAGATATGCAGCGTCAATGCTCGTAGCGGAGGGTGCGCACTCGATCGAGGCACGAAGGAAGGAAGGGAGTGTGTCAGGCGGTCGATAGGTTTGCCCTGCCAGCGGATGGTCAGCTGCAAGTGATACGCGCGTACCTAAATACTGGCATACCTTGAGCAGAGCTCATACTGTCCACGACACGGACAGACCTTGGGAAGAGCGTATAGCATGGACATGCAAAGCGGAGTGGAAGAGCTGTGTTGTCTTTTGTTGTGTTGTTTGTTTTGCTTTTTCCATCAAAGGTCGCGACGTGCCAAGGCTTGGCGTACCCATGGCAACAGCCGAGAGCCGAGGCCAAGCATCCGGACTTTGAACAGGCCTGAGAATGGTAAATCATGCATCAATTCTTTAGACTTGGATCAACCTCTCTGCTAGGTGTAAGCAATAGTGTTCGCGGCTATCTTATATCAGCTCTTGTGTGCTGAGGGTTGGACTGTTCCGTATTCGTTGAGATTTTGGGGTGCTTTATGCAAATCCGTCGCTATAAAGATATAAAATCTCGTCCGAGCGTTGGTGGTGACTTATGATCCACCCCATTAGGGGAGATAGACCAGACAGCTTTCTAAGATAGTCTGGGCAGGGACTGCGGCTAACATGTCCGATAATACTTAGATAGCAAGCAGAGCGGTTTACGGTCGTATTAACGCGAGTAAAATCGATATCGTTTCCTTGGCATTTATAACTCCACCTTCACCCCGCAAATTCATATGTAAATTCATGAATCTATAATATTTTGGATCCATTTATCAATAAATAGTTATTATTAATTATTATATATTATACCGGTTATAAATATAAAGTTATAGTTAATATACGGGTTCTAAAGCTATTTCCCCTTTAGCTCCTTATTATTATAACCCTTCGTTTTTATTTAAGAACTTAATTTTTAGGTAACGAGTTCCTTTAAAACTATTGGAAATTTAAGGCCGTTGTAGAACGCGTTAAATGCTTAACCCGTATAGCTTAAAGATCGGATATTATGGTTCTTAGTAGCCTTATTTTTATGCTTGGTTTACTTACCCTATAAGGACTAGCTCTCGAGGGGTTTTAACGTATATACCTTATTCGCGCTCCTACTTAAGTCGGTCTCCAAACCGAATAAGGTATAGTTATTATGGTTCCAAATGGCCTTATTGCCAGGCTCGGCCTACTTACCTTATAAGTATTAGCTCTTTGGCACCTATATTTATATAATAGGTACGTCCTATACCATAAATATTACTATAACTATGATTCCGTTTATAGCTAGACCTTATATATTAATTCCTTAATATAATAATAACTGTTTATAACGAGAAACGCGGTATATATAAGGTAAGTAAATATAATATATATAATAAATCGGGGCGAGCGTGGCGGAATGGTATTTTTAAGTGTAAAAGATAAACTATAGAATAATTAAATATTTTAAGGGTAAGGGACGACTTCGCTAAGAGCCCTTAAACCCTATCCGGTAAGTTACGTGGTTAATATAAATAAAACAATAATAAATATCCTATTACGTAATACTGACTGCTTATAGGCTCTAAGCAGTCATTCGCCCTCCCGGGAAAACCTCGGCGCCTTAAAGTATTAGCCTTTAAGCAGTTATTTTTTAGAATAACTACTTATATAATAATCCTTTTATAGATTTAGAAACTTTTAATAATAAAGTTATAGAGCCCGGGAAACCCTATAAAATAAATTCCTATTTACTTAAATCCGATAACTCCTTATTTAGTTATAGATTTTCGAAACTTTAAGAATTCCTACTCTCACCGCGGGGCCGATGCGGCGGAGCCTCGACCGGATTACGGGCCGCCCGGGGATCCCCGGGGGCTCCCGTGCATCATTCGGGGGGTGGGGGGCTCCAACGGATCACTCATTGGTAGGGCTTTCCCCCGGGGTGGCGCCGGTAGTCTACGCTAAGGGGCTCCCACGAATCATTTATTGGTGGGGCCTTCCCCCGGGGTAACGCCGGCAATCTACGCTAAGGGGCTCCCATGAATTATTCATTGATAGGGCCTTCCCCCGGGATAACCCCGGGAAAAGTTGGATTCCCCTCCTTTTATTGGTTAAAATATAATATTTAAAGCTATTTAATAATTAAGTTATTATTTTCGGATCCCGTATTAAGTTATTTAACTTAATAAGGCCGTTAATAACGCGTCCTAAGTTTAACGTTAAATCCGTTAAGTTATCCCGATTAAATTAACGTATTTATTATTTTTAAGTTATGTACTTACCCTTAATCGATCTATAATATATATATTATTTACCCTTTTAATTATATTTTTATTTAAATAACCTAATTATAATATAGAAAAATACCTATAGTAATTACCGTTTTATATTTACTTAATTTAACTTAACCCCGTTTCTATAATAACCTTCCTTTATTATATATTACTTTATAGGGTAATTTTCTATTTAAAGTACGGATATACGTATATTAAGGTTATTTTACTTACTTATATTTAAGGTTAATACTTTAAAATTATATTAAAAGATTAACGGACCTTAATAAATTAATTATAACCTTTTTACTTACTTTTTTAACGTAAAATTAAACTATTTTTTACTCTATAACTTTTTATCTTTTAATTAAAGATTTACTGAAACGTATATTAATATATCCTTTATAAGCCTTTATAATATTTTTATAAAAGTTTAAATAATATATAAGTTTATTTACGTTAAACTTATTAATAAATAAATCCCGAATGCCCTAATAAGTACCGGAGATATATTAAAGGGGTTCTTAAGCCGTTAATAATAAGTTTATAACGGACTTTAATTATTTATTAACGTTTTTTTATTAATAATAATAATTAAACGTTATTTAAAGTCGACCCTTTTATTATAATAACGATTAATTATTCCCCGGGATTAAAGATTACTGTACCGGAGGGATTTAATAATACCTTAAAAATCTTTATAATATTAATAATTTCCTTTTTACCTCTTTTTAATAATAAATAAAACCGTATAAAAAAAAGATAAAGATAGCGATTATAAAAATATTATATTATATAACCGTTTAACCGTAATTAAAATAAATTAAATAACTTAAATATTTTAAAGGTATAAAGTTATAAAAGGTTTTACCCTTAATTAAACCCCCGGCGGAATATAATTATTTCTTTTTAAGGTAAAAGTATAATATAAAACGGTTAATCCTTTAAGCTTATAATAATATATTAAATAATAAAATTAATATTTTTAATTAAATCCTTATTATTATATAAAATAAATATAATATAAAAAGCGGTAATCTTTTATAAATTAATTTATAAATAAAAACTTATATAAAGTATTATAGCGTTTAAGTCCGCTTTTTTACATATATTTACCGTACTTAATAGCTCCGGGAAAATACCGTTATTAAGTAATCCCTCTTTAAACGGTTAAGATATTAATTAATCCCTTAATAATCCGATTATTATACGGATTATTATAAGCGTTTTATTATTCTTTATAATATTTAAAAGTAATATAAGTAATCTGTAATCCTTAAAGTTATATTAAAGGAGAAATAAAACGTTTTAAACCGTTAAATTTAATAATTTAATTTTACTTTACTTAAATAGCGTTTTCCCGGTAACCTTTATATATTTACCTTTATTAATTTCTTTACGGTTCTTAGGATTAAGCCGGTATGTTATTTATTTTTGTCCGTTAAACTTTTTTTATAGGTATTAATAAGGTTACTTATAAAAGGGAAAGGAGTTTTATTAAATTAATAATTATATTAACTTTCTTTCGGTAATTATAAAAGTAATTTAACTCTTTATTATTAATTAAAGTCTTTAATCTTATAATACGGGATAAAAATTAAACCCGGGGGATTACTTAAATTACTTTTAACGTAATTAATTAATCCGCGGTAATTATACCCTTTTTAATTAGATTTTAATATTATAATTATCGGGTTAAATTATCCGGGATATTATTATTAATATAAGTATTATATATTAAACTTAAAATTATAAAAGTTTAATTTATAAAAATATCTTTTTAAATATTTTTACTTTCCGCCGTTTCCTTTATTATTAATAAAAGCTATTATAAATTAATTTTTAAATATTATATTTCTTAAAGGATAATAAAATACTTAAACTCCTTTTTATTAATTTAAAAAAATCCAAAAAAAATCCCGCCAATATATAATTTAATTAATTATTTTTAAATAAGCTTATTAATAACCTTAAAAAATATAAATTATAGTTTTTTATTTATATAATTTCCCGGGAAAAGTTAAGGATATTATTTATTAAACTATATAATTTAAATACTTTCCTTTATTATAAAAACCTTTAAATATTTTAAAAGGTTATTTATATAAAAGAATATTTTAAATTAAAATAATAATTCTTTTTTTACCTGGTTTTCTTAATTTAAATCTTAAATAATTAATTTACCCGTAAAACGGAACTTTTTAACTTATAATTCCGGAATTACTTAAATTTAGGTATCCGTAATATATATATTAATAACGGTTTTATATCGTTTATTATTACTTATTATAAGGGTTATAATATTTAGAAAACCTTAAAAGTAATTAATAGGTATTTTTTAACGGATATTAATTATTATTTTATTTAATATTTTACTTTTATCCGGCCGTTTATTTAATAATTATATTTATATATTTAAGAAAAAGGTTTTAAGAGTCTTTATATTTAAAATAATTAATTAATTTCTTAACTTTCGGACTTTTTATTATTAAAACCCTTAAAGTATTCGGATTTAATTTACGTTTTACCGTTAACTTATAACGTTATCTTATAATTATTATTTCTTATAAATATTTATTTTCCGGGCTTAATTTTTATTAAAAAAGATATAAACTTTTAAATTCCGACGTTAATTAATAAGTTAAATATAATAATAAAACGGCCGGTACTTAATTTATTTATTTATAAAATAAATATTTAAAGGAGCTTCGCTTTTTTTAATAACGATATCGGAATATTATAATTAAGTAATTTAATTTTTAATATAAAAATAATATAAAAGTTAAACTTTTAACTCCCGTATAAATAAGGAAATGGAAGTAAGTTAATATAAATAACCTATATAGAACCCGGTTTACTTTAGCTTCCGTTTAAAGATTTCTTTATTTATTTTAAAGAAATAATTACCTAGGACGTTTATAGTTTATCTATTATTATCTTAATTAAGAGAATATAAACCTTTAAATCTTTATTTTTATACCTTTAAATTAATTATCCTTTAATATTAATAACTTAACGGCGGGGTTCCTTAACTTTAATTATTTCTTAAGCAATAAGAATAACGGGTTATTTAATTTAAATACCTTACTGAATATTAATAGTTTAATTCCGTAATTAACTCCCCCGTTATTATCGCCCTTAAAAACTATTTATCCCTTTATATTATATTTAATAACCGGTATATTAACTTTAAGACGAGAACCTCCCGGAATATATATACTTAGTAATTAAAGGACGGCTTACTTAATATCGGGCTTTACTTTTTAAAGGGGATATATTTAAATACTTTAATAATTAGCCGTATTATATACCGCTAATAATAAAACGTTAATACTTTAAATATTAATTATAGCTCCCGGTTAAGTATTAGAACCGGATAAATTTAACGGTTAAAATACTACTTTATTAGGATTATTATTAACGGTACCCCCCCCCGTTTTTTTCTCTTAAGTAATAAAGTTTAATATAACCTATAAATTAACGGTAACTTTCCCTATCTTTTTTTTTTTTTTAAATTAATAAATTTAATCTACTAAATAAGTAATTTATAATACCTTTAAAATTACCTTTAATATTTCTTCTTTGGTTAAATGGATTTAATATAATTAATAAGTTAACGGTAATATTTTAATTACCGCTCCCTTAAGTAATAGGACTTAATATAATTAATAAGTAAACGATAACCCCTTAATATTAACGGATTTTCCTTAAGCCGTTAAATTTACCCTTTAAATACCACCTTAATCCCTTATAATTATTTCTATTATATATAGCGGAAGTTTATTTATATTTTAAGAATTTATAATATTTTAAGCTTAATAGTAAATTTAAGGCTTTTAATAATAACTTTAATATACTTAATTTATTTATATTATTTATTTATAGTAATTATAATAGTATTAACGTTAATAAATTTAAGGACTTATAAGATATTTAGAACCCTAATAGTCCTTAATAATTTAATAACCTTAATTACTTAATAATATTAATTAAACGTTATTATAATTAAAATAATTATTTTATAGAATATTTTATCCTTTTTTAATCCGTAATTTCAGTATAGTATTTAAGGACGGAAAAATATAACGTTTAAATTAAATAATACCTTATAAATTTAATACCCTATATAGTTTTATATCGTTAAATACGTTTAATAAATAAAGTCTTATTTCAAGAGATATTTAATAATAACTATTATAACTTTCCTTTAATCTTTATTTATTACGTTTTAATTTAATATTATACTTATTATAAAGGTATAAAATAACCAGGTATCGGATAATAATAATAATATCTTTTTTTTATATAAATAAAATAAACGTTTTAAAATATAATTTTATTAATTTATATAACGCTTATAAAGCCGGTAATAATTTTTTATTTCTTTTAGCTTTATACCATTTTCGGCTTAAATATAATATATAAAACCTCGTTTAGTTAATATAGTTAATATTTAAGTAAAGGATTGTACTTAATAAAATTATTATTTTAATTAATTCTTAATTAATTACTTTATACTTAAATATATAGATTATATTTAGTTTTTATATGTTAAATAAATATAATTAATAAAAAGAGTAAAAAAAGATATATATAATAAAGGATAAAATTAATATAGGAAATATAATATAAGGATTATCCTTATAAGGATATTTTAAAAGTTTAATTAAGAACTTACTTTATTATATTTACTTATTATAGATAATTATATTGATTATATAAGCTTTATATAACCCTTATTTTAAAAGTATTAAATATTTATTTAAAAATAGATCCTCCGCCGGGCCGGATACCAGTAATTATTAATAATACTCCGTAATTATAATTAATACAGGGCGGATATTAATATTTACCGATAATAAACGGCTTACCTATATAGGACGGGTATTAATAATTATTAATACCCGTTTTAATAACTATATATACTGTTATAGTTAAAAATTAAATAATAAATAATCTTTTTACTTAAAGTAAAAGTTTATTATTACTTAATATACGATTATTTAA